>JAULKK010305617.1:0-12266 GCA_032355705.1 Rubia peregrina
AATTATAGAAAGGTAAAAGGTTTTAGTTGCAATATTAAAAATTTATCATGCAACATTTAGGAGTGATAGGTTTATGAACCGATTAATACAACCCAAATTTTTTTTTATTTCTTCAAATTTACAGTTTAAACCTTGGTGGTAGGTTTGGTTAGATTTAGGGATAGGGGATTTTTAATTAGAAATTAAATTAAATTCAAATCTGGGAATTAATGGAAATTTTGAAATGAAATTTTAATTAAATAGAAAAATATGAAATGGTTGTTTAGATTTAATTGAAAAATTAAAAGAATATTGAAATATATTTTTTTATGGTAAAATGAGCTAACATTATATTATAATAGTAAATTTCAGATTTAAAATACTGTTTTGAAAATAACATTTGAATAGAAAAATGTAAAAATAATGCTTGATGATAGTACCATTTAATTAGTATTTTATTAGAAAACTGTAAGAATATTTTTACAGAATTTCAAATTTTAGAACCAGTTTTATACACATTTTTTGGCCATTTTCAGATTACAAAATGACATTAAATGTGGGGAGATGGGAGTTGGGGAAAGAGAACCGAAAAAGGATGGGAAAACAGGAAGAGAGAAAGAAAAAGGGAGGAAAATGAGAAGGAAATGGGGATCTGAAAAGAGAACCGAAAAGAAAGAAAAACCAGAAAAAGAGAGAAGAGAACCGGACCAAAAATTTAAACTGGCGAACCAAGAAATGAGAGTTGAACCGGGGAGGTGGGATGAGAACCGGAGAGGGAGAAGGTAACCGGGAAGGGCGGATGAGAACTGGGAGGGGGAGAAGAAGCGACCGGGGCGGGGGGAGGAGAAGGCGGTGGAGAAGAGACCGGGGTGGGGAGGGGGAAGAACGGGCGACTGAGAGGATATCGGGGCGACGGAGAAGATATCGGAGAAAAAATACAGACCAATGAAGAAGATATCGGGGCGGTGACGAAGATCCAAAATTGAGAGGAGAACCGAAAATAGGTAAGGAAATTGGAAATGAGAACCAAAATTGAGAGGAAAGGATAACCAAAAATGGGAGGTAAAAGAGAACCGAAGAGAAATGAATTTGGAAGTAGAGAAATGGGGAAAGAAGGGAGGAGAATCGGAAAAGGAGAGGAGAACTAGAAAAAGAGGGAAGAGAACTATGGAAGGAGAACTTGACCGGGGAAGGGGAAGGGGAAGGAGAACCGGACCGGTGAGTGGATAGAGAACCGGGGAATGAGAACTCAATCGGTCAAGTGGATGGAGAATCGGGGAATGAGAACCGGATCGGGGAATGGGAAGGAGAACTTAGGTATCCAACAATCTCCGATAAGAGTGATATGTGGATGCATATCTCTTACGTTTTTAAACTTAGGTATAAGCATAATTAATATTGTGATCTTTACTCGTGATTATCCAAATTTACTTTCCTTTAAGTCTTTTTATATTTAATTACGAGTTCATCTCTTGAAACACCATTTTTCCATAAGTCATAGAAAGACCAAGGTTTAAAGTGCAAATTAGAATAAATCAAGATAAAATTTTCGGGTTGCATGAAAAGGGTTATAATTTTTATGACTACTATACGTTGCATAATAAATTTTTAATATTGCAATTAAGATATTTTACCTTTTATTATTTTAAGTAAACTCCGTTTCCCATAAACTTATGGAAAGATGGTCTTTCCCAAAACTTTCCCTTTAATTATATATTACTTTTTAAAATTAAAATAATTCTTTAAACTACAATTTCTTATAAGCTAATTTTTCATACTATCATTTAGTGAGTGTACCATTATGTTTTACTTGAGATATATAAAATTCAGCTATAATTGCTAAAATTTTAAATAAATTAAGAATATGTGAAAACCACTTTAGCTTTCAACTTGAAAATTATGGAGTATATTTTAATTTAAATATTTTATATAATAAGTTAAACATGTAATTAGACGTGTTTAAAAATATAAATATAGAAAATATTATATAAAAGTACAACATTTAAGTTTAAAAGGTACAATTATCGTTTCATAACTTTTAAAAAATAATAAAATATTAATAATACCTTATCATTAATCAATACTCTCAAAAGGTTCCATGTCATTTAGAAACAATTTATTTTAAAGAAGTTATATAGAGTATATATTAACGTTAGCTCACATATTATTTTAAATATTTCATTGCACATAAATAAATAAAAATTGATAGACATACTCCGGTAATATTATGTTATACAAACTAATAGTATCAATTATATAAATAATTTAAATAACCTTTTATAATACTTTGGTGCCCCTCTAAAAAATTATTCCAGATTTGTCACTGCGTACAGTTTAGCCCCAGGTGCATTTCAAGTAGTACTAAGTAGTTGGATAGTAATGATACTTATTATGATACTTTGGTTACCCCTCCAAACAACAATTATTCCATATCCGTCACTGCGTACAGTTTAGGCCCAGGTGCATTTCAAGTAGTACTACTAAGTAGTTGGATAGTATTGAATGAATAGCTCTTTGCCGCACGCTGCATATATAAAGTGATCTTTCCACTCAGGTTAAGACAAGTTTCTCGTTTTTCCGAGGAGTGAAAATATGGGAAGATCGCCATGTTGCGACAAGGTGGGGTTGAAAAGGGGAACATGGACTTCCGAAGAGGACCAAAAGCTAACCACCTATATCGAGCAAAGTGGTCACGGCAGCTGGCGTTCCCTCCCTGCGAAAGCCGGTAACTAATAACTATAACTAATTATATTTCGATAAAAGTTTTTTTTATCCTTATATTATTAATCAATTGGATCTTTTAATTCCTAAAAGGTCAATGTTTAGATATATGCTAGATCTTTTGTTCTGTTATCTACTAATTTTGAATGGTTTTTCGTGGAAATATTAACCTGTGCTTTTAGCCTTAAACTCGGTGCATGATGCATGTGCCGAGCTTTCTGCAACAAATATTAATAACTACTCCACTTTGGGAGAGGAGGAAAAAAGGAGACAATTTTGGTCCCTTTTATTTGATATTGTACTCAACCCGTCCAAGAATAGATTCTTATCACCTATTTACACGAGCGTTTGTTTGTGTATGACGATGTAGTGGAAAGTACTCCCTCTGTTTCTTTAACAATGACACACTTTCCTTTTCGGGTTGTTTCTTTTATGTTGGGACACTTTCCATTTTTGGCAAGATTCCTTCAATTTCATTCACTCATCCTACTTTTTACTTTCTACATTCAATTTCATCAACTAATTTTCTTCTCCTAAATCCAAGCACCTAAAGCTAGTGTGTCATTGTTAAAGAAACGAGGGAGTAGTTGACTTAATTTTCAAACTAAATAAGAAAATAGTTAAAATATTAACCTTATTCTGGAACTAAGAGACTAAGTTTGGTTGTTTTTGTTTGAAAAGTTGTAAAAGTACGTTCATATTTGATTAAAAATGGTGGAATTTCCTTTTAATCGATATTGATGAGTCAATTACCTTTAAAAGACCAAAATTATTCGTTTACTCTAATGAAATTATACAATGACGTTCAGTCCATACCCCACTTAGTCCCTTTTTAAACTTTCAAAGATTTTTGACTCGTTAAAAGTTCAAGATGAGTGTGGGTTAAGTCTGAATCAAGTCTAATTAGATCTAGATTCTATTCTATAATATATAGGGTTATGGTTCAACTGATCCTGATCAGTCAATTTCACTATGACGTTCAATCCTTATACCACACTTAATCATTTATGAAATATCAGTTGTTTGAATGATTATTGAAACATTAGAAGTTGGGATGAGTATAGGTCAAGTTTGGGTCAGGCTTGATAAGATCAAGATCCGACTCTATAAAATATAGTTGGACATGAATTTGATTTAGATTTATAGAGTTTGAAAATCTTTTATCCATAACTAAATTTGAACGGTCTTAAGGGTTGTGGATCTATAACAGGTTATAAACAAGTATAACGTACTTACATTTTTTATTATTTTATTAAATAAAATATAGAGCAAATAACTTCTTTGGCCCTCCAACTATCATCATCATTCACCTTGGCCCTCCACTTCCCCCCCATACTTTTGACCCATGAACTTACAAAATCAGTGATTTGTGGTCATTCTGTCACTCTAGACAGTTAAATCCTGCTAACGACACAACACGTGCAAATTGCATGACTTTTTAGGGCAAAAACATCTTTTTCAGTTTAACCCTTTCTGTGTCCCCTTTTTATTTCCCAATCTTTTCGTCTTCGTCCAGAAATCGAACGCCGTCCTAGTTTCTCCTGTCGTCGTAATCCATTTCTCCAGACCGTAATCTGCCGCTAATCCCAGTTTCTTCTGTCGTCATAATCTGCCTCCAATCCCGCTCCGTCGTCGTAATCCACCACTGGATTGAACGGAGACCCGCGTAAGCTGGGGATTGAATGGAGACCACTGTTTCTCCTGCTCCTGCGCAAGCTGGGGCTAGACCTTTTTTCCCTTGCCGAGGAAGACGTTGGTGATACGACTATCGAACATCGTGGGGAGGGGAATACCAGACGGAGATCGGGTCAAGGATGAGGGTCAGGAATGGGTCAAGGATGCGGGTAAGGAACGAGTCGATTCGAGAGAGCGGGAATGGGATCTGGATGAGAGATCACAAAAGTTGAAGATAAGGAGCAGAAGCGCCCGCCGACGATGAGAGTGTTGGAAATTGTGAGGAGAATCCGACACCGGAGATGGCACCGTACAACTTGCTTCTCAACGCTGCGATGGTCAGAGTGAAAAACAGGGAGGTTCGACGCTGGGTGGGGTTGAGGGAGAAGGAGATGAGAGGTTGATGGTTGGTTTGGGGTGGCAGAAGAGTGGCGGCGGCAGTGGTTGGCGATGGAATCATCAAAGGAATGAGAAGGGAAATTAAAAGAATAACAAAAGGAAAGGGAAATTAAAAGAAAAAGAAAGGAAAATGAAAATGTCAAATTTGCCCCTAAAATTAATGGTTTGGCCATATTTTAACGGTTTGGCATAATAGAAGGGTTACAAGTTGTCAGTTTTGTTAGTTCATGGGACTAGAGTATGGGAGAAAAAGTGGAGGGTCAAAGGTGAACGATTGGTGTAATTCGAGGGCCACTAAAGTCATTTGCTCTAAAATATATATTGTTGTAAGTACAAATAAGTCAAGTTTATTATGTATCTACATTGATTTTTCTAGAACAAAACTTCAGTAAATTTTGAAAAGTTCAATGATCATACATGAAACCAGTATATTTGATATGTTAGTTGGATTGAGAATAAAAGACTAAATTGTTTTTGGTCCTAGAGATACCCTCCAATACCATGTTTTGGTCCGAGAGAACAAAACCACGTCCAGATGGTACCCAACATTTTAAAAGTGCAAGTTTTGGTCCCCAATACCAGTTTCCGGGTGGTTTTCCAGTTTGACGAAGCGCGTGCAGTGCACGTCAAATTTTTGCCGGAAAATGAGGGGTAATTTGATAATTTTGCAATTTTTTAAAAAATTAAATCAAAATTATTGGCATATGGCTTATTTAAGACTAAATTATTTTTTTGGTCCTAGAGATACACCCTAATACCATGTTTTGGTCCTCGAGAGAGCAAAACCAAGTTCAAATGGTACCCAACATTTCGAAAGTGTAAATTTCGGGTCCCCAATCCGGTATTTTGAGTGGTTTTCTGTAAAATTTTATATGGTTAGGGGTATTTTTGTAATTTCACTTATTAAAAACAAAGAAATTAACTTTTCATCTTTTTATTTACAACTCAGTCCCTATATTAAATTACAACCTAGCCCCCCAAATCTTTAAACTACTACAAGTCAACCCCAAATCTTCTTCTTCGCGAAAGCAGCCCCAAATATTCTCTTCTTCACAAAAATTTTCTTCTTCTCTTTTCTTCTTCCCGGCGCGACTCTCCGCTCGGACCCCGGGAAGAAGAAAAGGAGAAGAGAAGAAAAGAGAAGAAGAAAAGTCGCGCCGGGAGAGTCGCGCCGGTAAATTATATTGCATCCTTGGGATAGGTTCAGTATTATATTCTCTAATATTATACACATATGTAATTTTACTAAATATATTTTTAAATAATAAGAGAGAGTGTATTAATTTATAACTGCAAACTACATTTAATTAATTCCCGGGGATGCATTGTGATATGTATCCCCAGTGTACCGTATATGTAATCAATGTATAGAGCAGAAATAGGGGGGTAATGGAGAAATAACAGTAATAAATTAGTATAAAAAAATAATCTGTCTTGTGAAATGAGTTGGAAAATATCAAGAAGTAAAATATTCATACTGTAAAATTGACTTTGAAATCTATCAAATTAAAGCGGTATGAATTGAAAAGTGAAGTACTGTGAATCGGAGGGGTACGTTCATCATTTGCATCCGCAATATACTTACCCCTTAAGTAGATTATTTGCTTGTACTCATTCTTCGTGAAAATTCATAGTGAAGTTCATAGTAAACGATGTAACTGTTAGTGAAAGAATAATCTTCTTTAAAAATTACAATTAATTAGGAATACATATATCTTTTTATTATTACCACATAGTCACTGTGTAATTTCAATATAAATTTTCATTTCAATATAAATTTTCATTTCAATATAAAATTTTCACTCTTTTTATCCTTAGCCGGCTATCAATATCTTTCGTATTGAACAATTATTGTGAAAACAATTATGGCCTTGTGGTAGCTGACGTGTCGAATACGTATCCGGCTATCAGTATCTTTGGTATATATTGAACACACCAACGGGTGTACCCCAGCGGTTGGGACGTTGGTTATCAGTATCTTTGGTATATATTGAACAATTATTGTGAAAACAATTATGGCCATGTGGTAGCTGACGTGTCGAATGCTTATTCGTATTTATTTCAGGGCTCCGAAGATGTGGGAAAAGTTGTAGGTTAAGGTGGAACAATTATCTAAGGCCAGATATTAAGAGGGGTGAGTTCAGTGTGAAGGAAGAGCAAACCATCATTCAACTTCATGCACTTCTTGGAAACAGGTCATTCATTTCTCTTCTTTTAGTGTGTTCGGCAGAATTGTGATTACCGTTAATTTAAAAAAAATCTCTAAAAACATTTCTGCTTTAAATTATTATTAATGCTTAACTGAACAAGTAAAAATATCGAGTTTATAAACAAAAAACTTATAAACTCTGTCACACTTTTTATAAAACGCAGAAATAACAAGTACTGCATATGTTTCAAGAAATTGTTGTATTTCTAAGTTACACGGTTTTAAATGTTTGATAAATTGTATAGCATTATTAATTATTTCTAAAATATAAGGTATTTTGGGAGGAAAATCAAAAGTGTATCTCCCTACTTACAATATAAGTCGGCTTCATGTATAAGCACAAATTCACCAAACACGTCCATAAACTTCACCTTTTAGTTTTCATAGTTACCAATGAGTTATTTCTACCACACAGTTATATAGAATAAAATAATATTATGTATAATATAAGATTTTGCTATAATTATCAGAAGCATAAATTTATTAAATATTTTTAATTTAGACAAAGTTTTGGGAAAGTCCGTTTTTCCATATGCATATGGAAAATTAGGGTTAAATTAAAATTATAAAAAGGTAAAATATTTTAGTTGCAATATTTAAAATTTATTATGCAATGTGATGTAGTTATAAGTTTATGATTCGATTAATGCAACGCGAAAATTTTATCTTGATTTATTCTAATTTACAGTTTAAACCTTGGTCTTAATTTCCATAACTTATGGAAAGACCATCTTTTAAAAGATGGTGTCTCTAACTTATTATCACACGTGTTTTTAATATTTCTATTTTTTTTTAATTTCTTGATGGTGATTGTGTATGTAGATGGTCGACCATAGCTAGCTATCTGCCCAAAAGGACAGACAATGACATTAAGAACTTATGGAACACTCACTTAAAGAAGAAGCTAAAGAAAATGGGGATCGATCCCGTCACCCACAAGCCAAGGAGCCTCGCCACCCTCTTCCCCGGCCAAGCAAAAGCCGCCGCCAACCTCAGCCACAAGGTGCAGTGGGAACGGGCACGGCTCCAAGCCGAAGCCCGACTCACCCTCGAGTCCAAACTCGCTACAATTTATCCTACATTAATCTCTCCACTGCCTCCGGCGCCAGCCCCATCCGTTAATGCTCCGGCTAGGGCTAGCTACCGCTTCGAGAACACGCTCAACGGCGATTACAATGAGCTGATGGAACTCGTAGGGCACGGAGCAAGTACTAGTGTTGTGGACAAGTTTGATGGATTTAATCATACTGGCGCCATTTACTCTGATGCATGTGTGAGTAATGACTATCTCGTCCGGAGTGATCAGAATCTGACCAGAAATATTAATGGACCTGTCGATGATTGTTCTGGTAATGGTATTAATGGTTACATTGAATCAGATGAGTTTGCATGGAATAATCTTGTTGGCGATGGTTTTAACTCTGCATCATTTGCTTACGGAGATGCTTCAGGAATTTTTCTGACGGATATGTTTTAGGTTATCATCGGTTTAGGTCTGGTTAGTTTGCTGTGTGCATTGATATCATTCTTAAAATAAAATGGTTTGATGATTCGAAGAGTTGATTGTACTGTAATTACTGTTCAAATTTTTGTTGCTACCTAGATTTCACATCATTGGGAGTTTGGGACACCTTCAGGTTTTATGAGCACTTCTTGTAGTTTTGTCTTTAATGCGTTTCTGCAGTATGGTGTACTCTGGTCGAGAGTTTTAAATAACTTTGAATTTTCCCATTTCGTCTTTCAATTCCCTGTTCTTAATTCCGGCATTTTTGTTGGGATCGAGGGAGGGAGTATAAAAAATTTGGAATCTGGTTCTATCGAAATTAGAAAACCCAGATCAACCACACCGTCACGTATTGATATCCATCTTAATCACAACACAACCACCGTCATTCTCATCTCTTACAGTCATATCAAACCCACCTACGGTCAAACTCATAATGATAAACATTCAAACAACAATCATCAATTCATGTTGAACAATAACATCCATCAAAATTTATAGGCGAGTTTACCAATAACAAATTCAACATGAAGAAGAAACTATACCATGATAATATGAAGTTTATCACCACACATTTTTCAAATCTGAAGTCGTTGCTGCGGAGGCGAATTTAAAAGGAAAGGAAGAAGTGTTAAATTCAAGGAAGGAGGGGGAGAAAAGACAAAAATAAAAAAGAAGAAGAAGGAAGGGAAGAAAGAAAGGAAAGATGAAAGTAAAAAATGAAGGAAATGTAAATCAGTTATTGCTTGGAATGAGGGGCATAATAAAGGTGATTTTTTTTTTGTTTCTTATTTCACTGCAGTCCAGACACTAGTTCTGAATTTAGAAGTGCCTTCAAAAATGCACTTCCTAAGTTAGTTTCTCTTTTGGAACTGTCTAGAAAATGCCTTAAAATAGTAGTTTTCAGTGCATATTTTTATAGGGTTTTTTTATAAGGTGGTTGAACCGCCTTGTCTACTTTAATATGCTCTAGACACGTGTTCCTCAGTCGAAAGTGCACTTTGGACACATGTTCCATATCGAAATAAGTATATTTTTGTGAAAATTTTGCAGTTTCATATTTATAAAAAAAATACTCCATGCATCAACAATTCTGATAAACACAACCAAAACATTACAAATTCACAATAAAACAATTCTAATCCAAGAAAACAACATAAATTCCTTTGAAATTCCTTTGAATTGCATATGTAACCCTAACTACATAATTCACGAAAGTGCACATATAACCCAGTGTTAATTGAAAGTGAAAATATAACCCTAGATAGTTAATGTATGTGCACATATAACCTTTTTCCGGCAGTTTAAGATTGAAATTCAATGAAAAGACCATTTTGCCCCTCTACAAAAAAATAGTGAAATTACCTTCATTCCCCGAATACCTCTTTCTCTTCTTCCTTTTTTCTTTTCTTTTTTGGGCTGAGTTCACATCACGTCCTCCGTCAGCTCTTCATTCTTCGTTCTCCTTCAGCTCCACCTCCGTCACTACATCTGTAAGACCCTAGACTCACAACTCACATGCTTAACGCAAGCATCGGGTCGGACTGGGTGTGCTACCGAGAATCTAATGGATTGGATTACTCAAATGCAGTAACGAGCAAATACAATGATGGGAAAGAATTTAGAAAATCCAAAACATAACTTACTATTACAGTGAAAATTTTAATACAAGTATTAAACAAGAGTTTTACGTAAATACAAACAAAGTTCTAAAGGATCCGACAAGGACAAGTTTGGTAATACAACCTAAACCAAAAGATTCTAAGGTTCGCCCATGATCCTTCCCCAAAAGAAGTAAAGGCAACAGTGCACTTCACTCTAATTGCTCAGCTAAACCTGTAAGTGTTGTTTAAACTAGGGTAAGCTCCTTGCTTAGTGAGGTTCCATCGCCAATAATTACCAAGTTAAATTTAGTGATCACATAATGCAAATAGCCACATAAATCCTAACACACAGTAAAAGGATACAAGTGGTTAATGCCAAGTTGCAGTCAAGTGCCTATGTGGCAGCTCTGACCAACATACAAAGCATAACCTTTCCAGTAGTGCCCAAAAAGCTATCACGAGTCCAGAAATCCATATTCGTCAACCACGCCCAATATGTTCAGTTACGAGCTCATATCAGTATAGTTGGTTATGCTAGCATACCAGAAACGCCACGAGTAGCCGATCTAGTCGTACAGTCCGGTATTCCTCGCCGATCTAGACCGAACTTCAATTGCGTCTGGGACGCCGATAAACACAGAAAAGTAATCAAGTAGCACACAGTCAAACTTGACATGACAAGATAAAGTACAAGTCGGTCATCCACATAATCAATAATTAATTTCATATAGTATAATAATAAACAAGTACAATATGATAACGTACGAGTCGTGCTTAACTAATATGAAGCAAAACAATAAATATGAAATGAGCATAATATTTATAAACATTCTATGCATTATATAAAATTCTCTAGTAACACATTTAAAATTAACAGACATTAAATAACATGTCATCATAAATTTTAATTCAATTCGTGCTAGGGAGATGAAAACACTCACCGAATTGAACGTAGTTTCAATGTTTTGAAATTAGCACAATTCCATTATTCCTATCCAGACATCTAAATTTCCCTGTATTTTATTTGTAAGAAAGAAGGGGAAGGAAAGATTTCTTCAGACCACGAAGTTTGAAGAATTAATCCCCCGGTATATATATAGGCTCTTCGTTTGCCGACCCAATGGCTTAGCACAAGGTCCAAAGTTTCAACAAAACAATGACTTCATAGCCTTAGGCCAAGTGCAATGGGGAACTCTTAATGTTAATAGACCCCTCTAGAGTCCCCAAACTTCCACAGTGGGGGACTCTAGAGGGGCCTCTTAATAAGAGACCCCTCTGGAGGCTCTTGGCAAGAGCCAGCGCAAGAGTCCAGCTCGTCAGGTGGAACAAGGACTTCCGGCCCATTGTGTCAGTCCACTGGACATCACCCATGTGTGGTCCAAATGCAGTAGTCCCTCTAGGGACACGTGGCAGTCCCTCACTGGGCCACGTGTCCCACTAGGCAAGATATATATATATATATATTTAAAAATCAAGAACTTATTTAATTATTTTATGCAATTTTAGAAATTATTTAAAATTTGATTTTTTATTATTGAAGTATTTTAAACAATTTTTCTAACGGTAATATAATTGGTTTTTGCTAATGTAATATTTTATTTATAATTTGTTCAAAATTTCTCGATTTCATATTTGTAATAATTGGTCAGACTAGATCAATATTTCAATTTTCAAATTGTAGTAATTGGCCACCCAAGAACGCAATTTTCATTATTCAAGTACTTTATGTAATTTACCTTGTCTTCAAAATACGTTATTGTGAATGTACTATTTTATTCATGCTTGGAAACAAATTAATTCCGGTATAATTTCATTCTAATTTTTCCAAAAAAAGTAAACGCCTTTTTTTCCTCAATTTATATTTTTTTTCTCCACAACGATGGACGAAATATAAAATAACCCAAAAAATTAATTCAATATTTTGGAAGAAACGAAAATGTTTATTAAATATTAAATTGTATCATTAAATTTTACATTCAACTGATTTTGGAAGGACAAATTAATTTAGATTAAATATTAATGGTAAAATTAATGAGTAGGATAGAGAAAATCAAGTGAGATTCATGAATAGTGCTGAGTGGTCTCTTGCCACTGTGGAAGAAAAAAAAGGGTGTCTCTTAACTAGTGTCTTAAGGATAGATACAAAAGAGAGGTTGAGAAAAATAATATATTAAAT
>JAULKK010305628.1:0-22432 GCA_032355705.1 Rubia peregrina
CAAACAGCCCAACAGATAAAGTAAGAAGTGATGTGCACAAGTTGAGAATGCAAAGAAGTATATCCTTTGAAACACCAATATGCAGAGAGTCTATCCCAAATGTTATTAAAACTCTGAGATGGTAACCCTAGAGAAGCATGCATTTAATTCCAGATTTCAAGTATAAAATTGCACTCATTAAAACAGTGATTTAGAGAGTCTGCATTACTACTACACATCTTACATTTAGAGACTACGTTGATCCTCATAAAATTCAGGATATCATCAAATGGAAGGACATCATTTACCACTCTCCACATAAATATAGCAACTTTATTTGGAAGTCTGAAGTGTCATACCTTTTTGAGAGATTCCATTTTTCTTTTTCTTTTTTCCTTTCTTACCAGTTGGAAAGCTGATTTGAAAGTGAAAACACCTCTCCAATTAGGCTTCCAGATCATTCATGTCATGTTTGTGGTGAATTTCAGTTGTTCTTATAAGCTGGTAAGTTTCTAAAGGGCAGTACCTGTAACAGAGAAGGCAGAAACGAGTGTTTTGTAACAATAAACTCAGTTATAGTACACTCTATAGGAATATTTGTTGAGTTTACCGGGATTATATCAATTAGGGGTCCATTCCTGGTCCAATTTGATTGCCAGAAAGAGGCTATACCATCTCCATGAATGACCATGTAGTTTGCTTGAGCCAAAGAGTCAACAGTACTTATTCTTTTGAAAATCTGTGACTTCCTATAAGAATGAGGCAAAGACTAAATGAATTGAGACCAAAGAGTTAAACCTTGTTGGAATTTCCACCAAAGCTTTAAAGAAAAAACCTTTATCACATAATGAAAGTCTCTCAGACCTATTCCATTTTCCTCTATAGGATAGCATAGATGTTTCCATGCTTTCCAGATCCTCTTAAGGCTATCTTCATGTTTATTCCAGAAAAAAGTAGCACATTTTCTAGGATAATTTTTTGATTACTGCTCTAGAATGTGAAATGACAGCAATGATATGCTGTGGAATAGAGGAAAGGCAAGATTGTATGATGTGGAATAGAGGAAAGGAAAGATTGTATTAAAACTAACCTACCAGCACTTGACAACCACATGTGCTTCCAATTTAAGAGCTTTGAGTCAAAAACTTCAACTAAATTTTGGAAATTGGAAGATTTATCTCTTCCTTGGAATATAGAAACTCCAAGGTAATTGAATGGAAGAAATCCCAGAGTCATTTTCAGTTCAAACTTCACTGATTTGATCTGACCTAATGATGCATGCTTACTTATGTAGAAATTTCTCTTTTGAAAATTTATTTTCTGCCCTGTGGCAAGCTTAAACTTATCCAAAAATGCCTTTAATCTAATTAAGTTAGTTCTAGTGATTTTCATAAAAATAACAGTGTCATCTGAATAGTTAAGGTGAGATACTGGGATCGAACGGGGTGGTAACTGAAAGTACCGTTGAGGAAATGAAAGACAGACTTCTAAAAAAAGATTCAGTAAAGATATTAAACAAAAAAAAAGGGATATGTGATCCCTTGTTTAATTCCTCTGGATGGCTGAAAGAAATTAAAAGTTTTTTTTCCATTTATTAAGATGGAAACCTATGAGTTTGTTAGGTTATTCATAATGTTTTTTTACCAAAACACCATTAAACATCTTTGCAACTAGGACAACTAGGTGCATGTTTTGCTGCTATCCGATGCCTTTTATGGAACATCTTTGCAGCCATGATAGTATGATACTCCACACAATTAATACGTAAACACCAATTCTATTTTTTACTTTCAAAATTCAATTTCATTAACCTAAATTTATGGTGAAATTTTTATAGAAACAGAGGGAGTATAAAATTAAAGGCAAACACAAAAATTCCTTTTTCCCAATCGAGATGGAAAAAAAATCTATTTTAATTAATGTTCTTTGGATATTTATCTTATTGAATAAGTATAGAACTTGTTTCCATAATTAGCTTTTTTTCTTCACCATGATCGATTAGATTGTTTTATTCGTGATAATAACTCAATTTAGTTGTTTGCGTTATTGTTCTCCATCTTGTGGTACATATCACATGTTTGTATTTTTTTATATTAGGATTCCATTTATTTGGACGTACTTGATTTGTGTTTTTCAAGGACTTTACAGTTTAGACAGTATAGGTCGTGCTTTGGATCAAATGGCATTAGAATTGTAGAAGATCCATGTTTAACATAGTGATATAATGAATGTTTGATACACTCATTTCTGTCAAGTGGTCATAATTTTGTGGAAAGTATGTTAATTTCCATGAAGGCAATACTGCAATTTTATTGAATTTCTAATCTATAATAGCGCATGTGATCAATTTGGTTGATATGTATCCTCCAATATATATGTTAGAGGTTAGGTAAATTAAATGTAAATTTCATTCATTGTTAGAACGTTTTATCAACACCTATGATTGATTTAGAAGAAAAAAAATCACACCAACAATCCTTAATTTAAGTTTGACTGATTATTTAACTTCAGAAATAAAATAATCATAAAGATCCATATATTATCTTAACTTCTAGGAGTTATATTTTAATTTAATTTCATTATTAAACTATTTTTTATAGATTTCATTTTAGGTCGTATTATATTTATTTATATTTTAAAATATATTTAATTTTTAAAAAATAATAGGAATCTCGTTGCAATAAGTAGAAACAAACATCAAATTATTCCTCTAACGGTAAGGCAGTATAAAACAAGACTTTGTGGAATAAAAGTTTAAACTAAACACTATCAATTTAAGTTTTACTAAATTAAAATGAATTGAATTGAAATGAAAAATGCTACAGATAAAATGAATAAGTTAAAGAGAACGATATCTATCCAAATTATTTTGATGAACTCGTTGAATTGAATTAAATAATGTACTAAAACATAATAATAATATAATTAAAGTAAGCTAAATATTATTTAATTGAATTATTATTAAACTAAATCAAATTAAAATAAAATAAAATAAATTGAATTGAATTAAACTTAGAAGAGAGAGAAAGTTCTCTCTTCGCTCCTCTACATATGACACGCTTTTTTGGGTTGTTTATCTTTATATTGTCATATTTTTAAATTTTTAGCTAGATTTCTTCAAATACATCCATTCATTTTACTTTTTACATTTTAAATTCAATTTCAACCACTCATTACATTCACTTAAATCCAAACATCTAAACTCAGAGTTGTGTTTTTCAAGGTGTTTACAAGTTGGACAACATAGAACGTGGTTGGATCAGATGGTGTTGTAGTTGTAGAAGATCTCTGTTCGACGTAGTGATATTGATGCGCGATACGCCCTTGTCTACCAAGTGATCATGGTTTTTGCGCAAAGCGCGTTAATATTCCCAATGGCGATGTTACGGTTTATTGGATCTCTAATCTGCAATAGTACAAACGATCAGTCTAGTTCACATATAATTTAGATATCTTTGCAGTATGTTAGTTATTACTATTAGGCATGTTCAACCGGTCTGGACCGGGACCGGTTAAGACCGGGACCGGAATGGTGAAAATCTTTGGACCGAAGACCGGACCGGTTATTGAAAGTTTTGGACCGGGACCGGTCCGGAATTATTCCGGGTTTGGACCGGTCCGGACCGGTTGGACCGGATTTTAAAAACAAAATTACATTTCAGAATCTTGATCCGTAGAATCCCCTTCTTCATCCTTAAAATTAAAATACTGTAGCATGACATCTTCAATCCTGCGCATATATTCAATAATCGATTCCTTAATCATAACTTGTATAAAAATAAATGTAATGAGATCGATTATGAGAATTTCGTGCAATAATTGTACCTTCTTGTGCCGGAGAAGAGGCTGATGCGTCCATAAGGAGAAATCATGATTAGGGCTACATCGATATCACAAAGAACGGCTAATTCATAAGCCTTTTTGAGGATCCCATTTCTACGTTTTGAAAATGTGACCTGTCTGTTTGTATTGTTTACTATTCTTGATATGGGTAGCTTCACACGCCCCATTCTTAATTATGAGCGATAACCTGGTACTGTTAAGGAAGTATAATGAGGAAGACAAAGAAGAAAGGGGGGCAGGGATTTAGGAAATATGGTTCCAGAATTGTAGGAAATCAATTTGTATGGGTTGTTGGTCAATCCTTCAAGAGTGGACAAGTTTGTTTTGAAATGGTATTTTCTCTCCGGAAATATCTCTTATTTTTTAAATGGTATTTTTAAACCATGTTTTTGTTACTAATCATTTTTCGACCAGATCCAAATTATGTTGCGTTACTGGTATTTCTTATGATTGGATAAGGGTGGGTTTAGCAGTGCTTACAAGTGTTTTACCTATAAATTAAGCACATTTTTAGTGTTTGGTGAACTGCTAAAAAATTACATTTTTAAGAAGGAGAAACTA
The DNA here is from genome assembly GCA_032355705.1 of Rubia peregrina. Taxonomy (NCBI): domain Eukaryota; kingdom Viridiplantae; phylum Streptophyta; class Magnoliopsida; order Gentianales; family Rubiaceae; genus Rubia; species Rubia peregrina. The sequence continues at coordinate 4,384 of JAULKK010305628.1, forward strand.
TTTTTTTGTAAATGGATTGATGTATTCCCGAAACACCGTTGTACTTGCGTTGCCATAATTCCTAGTGTAATATGCAAGCAAGAGCCCTGGGAGGATTCTGAGGGGAAAACTCTCTAACGGTCTGATCAGTATGATCTCTAGATGAATAGTAATGAATATAGTATATGTGAAATATGATGTGACGTGCCTGTTTTATATGACGGTCTATTCTGGGTAGGTTTATAGTTTTATTTTCTTGTGGTAGAAGTATTAGGGTTTGGCCCTATGAGAGCTATTAATGTATTGGGCTCATTTAGACCAATATGAAAGATTAACACCCAACATTAAACCCTAGTCTGCTCCAGCTCCGTCCAAATTTAATGCTGGTCTGACTTGGGTACTATCATATATCTCGATCAAAATAATTCAATTTTACTTATAAGCACAATTATGTCAAACACACCTTATATCACATGGTAAGAAAGCTTTATTACAATGAAATAGTGGGTTCTAATTAATTTAGAGAAGACGTAAGCATTTTAAAGCAAAATCTATCTGCCATTCTTGGTCGTGAGAATGGCAGCATTAGGGAACAACAATTTGGAGCGGGAAATATCTCGTTGGTGGCCCAATTATCAAAATTCGGATTATTAGGAGAGCTAATGTGAGATGTACACCAACGAAATCCACTATTGCTACAAGGCTGATGTTTGAGAAAAATAAAGAACTCGAGCTGCAAGGCATGAAAGTGATCTTTGAGAGTATAGTTGAGAGTGTTAGAATGAGTCACGTATCTGATTGATTTGATTTGATTCTAAACGGAGTTGTTGAGTAAACTAGTGTTATACTAGTACTAGTCTTCCTTTTATACTCTATTTGTTCTTAAGTAATACATTATTCTTTATAGGAAGACATTCTTTCATGGTATTAGAGCAAGTTCTGATCCTAAACTCAAAACACTAATCTTTCCGGCCTCCCTCCCCTCTCTTTTCCGGCAGACTGATTACCGTTCAACTACCGGTCAATTTCCGATCAGATTCCGGCCAATATTTACCGGCGTAATTTCAACTTCTCCGGTGCCTCCCTCCGATTCTTCTCTTCTACAGCGTCCAGTTCAGCAACGCCTTCTCTCTGGCATCATCCCCCTCTTCGGCGTTCAATTTAACTTCTCGTGTTGCCATGCTTCTCTCTGGTAGCGTCCGATTCAGCTTCTCGGCGTCGAAGTCCTCGGCGTCCACGTTCTCTCCCGCATCCAATTCGTTAAGGCAGAAGGCAGCGGTTTCGTCAACTACAGCCTGATTTTATTTTTTCTCTGACAACGGCGGCCTAAGAAAGTCGCCTCTTTGATTGATTCTCTACAACACCGATCGATTGATTATGCCATCATCATTCTTGTCCACCATAGTTTCCGGTGGAGATTGTCCGGTGTCACTTCTCTGCCAGTGTTCAGCACATATCAGGCGCGTGAGATTCACGGGTTTGGAAGCTATTCCAGCATGTATCCTCACGTGCACGCGTCGCGTGCCTCATCTTGCAGTGCGTGATTCCACGTGCCAACTACTCACCACGCGTCATTGCACACGCCTATCGTTCTTTGTGCAGAATTTTGCTGATTTTTTCCCCTTATGGATATGGCATTTTAATTCTCAACGCAGTAATACTTAAAGGTTTACTAGTCTTTCTCTTCATCGACGACACGATGGCTCCAAGTGGATTGTAGATTCTGGCGCCAAAAAACACTTGGCATCGTCTTCTGCTACTGTTGATCATGCGACACCTTATCATGGTTCCTCTAGCGTATATGTTGGTAATGACTCTCAACTTCCTATTACTCATGTTGGTGATTTTTGGATTTCTAAATCCTTGTCTCTTTATGATGTACTTATTGTGCCTGATATCACTAAAAATATGCTCTCGATTAGCAAATTAACTCGGGATTTAAATGTTGTTTTTTGCTTTGATGATCGCTTTTTTATTATTTGGCGTAAAATCACCAGTGAAACCTTGGGTCACAGTCATAGTGAAGATATACTTTATGTTGTAGACTATGGTGCATCTGCTTTGTTGTCTACTGTGGAATCAAATAAGTCGCGTGTATCTTTTGAAATCTAGCATGCTAGACTTGGTCTTGATCTGTATTCCGTTATTTTTGGTTTGAGTGCTTCTGGATCTTTATCTGTCTCACCGGGTTTGCCAAAACCTACCCTCTGTGATGCGTGTGAAAGAGATAAAAGGAAGTGTTTATCTTTTCATACAAATGACAAACATGCTGCTAGGGTACTTGATCTAGTTTATTGTGACTTATGGGGGCCTTGTCATATTTTATCTACTGATGGTTTCTCATACTATGCTATTTTCTCGATGATCATTCCCAACTCTCATGGTTTTACCCACTGCATCAAAAATCTGATTTTTGGGATGTTTATCACCAGTTTGAGGCTTTTGTGGAGAACCAGTTCTCTTCCACAATTAAGGTGTTTCAGAGTGATGGGGGACTGAGTTCGTAAATGGTCGCTTACGCTCTCACTTTCAAACGAAGGGCATTCACCATCATATTTCTTTCTCATATACTTCTGAGCAGAAGAGTTGGGCTGAGTATAGGCACCGCCATATTGCTAAGATGGGTATGTCTATGTTATATCACTCTCATGTCCCTCTCTCTCACTGGCCTCACGCATTTGCTGCAGTCGCTTACACCATAAATCGGTTACCTATTCTAGTTCTTGGCGGATGATCACCATATGAAGTTATTAATGGCCGAGTTCCCATATACACGAACTTTCATGTTTTTGGTTGTCGTGTGTACCCTTATCTCCATCCATATGCAGCTCACAAACTCACTCCTCGCAGTTTGCCTTGTGTGTTTCTTGGGTACATCTCCCAGTACAAGGGATATCGATGTTTGGATCCTACGTATGGAAAGATATATGTCACCAGACATGCTCGATTCAATGACAGTTCCTTCCCTTATGCCGATGGTTCTACTTCACTATCTCCATTTTCTCTGGATGTATCTACTTTTTTATCCTACTGATGCATCAACTGATATTTATGTTTCTTTCATGGCGGCATCTCCTCCTACTCGGCCTGTCACTTTGGTTTCAAGCCCTCCTGGCTCATCGATATTATCGCCCTCCACAACTACGGCACCATATTCTGTCTGCTCTACCGATTATGATCTTCCAGTGGCTACTCTGATGCATCCTTCTTCGCCCATCTCACCATTGACCAGCTCACCTGGTTTGCCGACCTGCCCACACTGTTCGCCGATCACCTCACCGGCACCTTTACCGGCCACCTCACTAACCTCTTCACCGGCCGCTTCACTGGCCGCGATTGTTCCTTTGGTCTCTCCATCTCTGGCTCACACTCATCGGATGGCTACTAGGTCAGCTACTGGTGTTATTCAGCGCAGGGATTATGCAGACATTGTCGCTCGTGATCTTACTGTTGCTTTACTTGCTCAGTCCGAGCCCACGCATTATCGCACAACCCTTCAGGATCTGGCTTGGGTTTCGTTCATGGATGACAAAATAGCAGCTCTTCGTGGCCAGCGCACTTGGGATCTGGTGCCTCAACCTTTGGACGCCAACATTGTTGGCTCCAAATGGGTTTATCGATTGTAGTATCCACCAGATGGCACTATTGAGCGTCATAAAGCTAGGCTTGTGGCGCGGGATTTCTCACAGATTTATACTTTGACCACACTTTTAAGTCTAGTGGTCAAAGCTTCCACAGTTCGTACTGTTTTAGCTATTGCTACGATGCGTTCTTGGCATCTTCATCAGCTGGATGTTAAGAATGCCTTTCTAAATGGCATTCTTGATACTCCGGATTATATGGCGCAACCCATTGATTACAAGGATCCTCTCCACGCAGAGTATGTTTGTCGCTTGCAAAAGACCATTTATGGTCTTAAGCAAGCTCTACGGGTCTAGTTCCAGCGATTCAGTACTTATCTGGTTCAACTTGGTTTCATTTGCAGTTCTACTGATACTTCCCTAATTGTTTTGTCTCGAGGATCGTCACTCTTGTACCTGTTGGTTTACATCGATGATATCATCTTCACAGGCAATGACCCAACTCTCCTCCGGTAGTTTATCAATCGGACGCATCAGGAGTTTGCTATCAAGGATTTGGGCACTCTTCACTACTTTCTTGGCATTGAAGTTACACCCTCATCCTCGAGTTTACTTCTTGGACAAGCTAAGTACGCCAAGGATATTCTTACTCGAGCAGGGATGTCAGATGCTACACCAGTCTCTACTCTATTTGGGCCAGGATCGCAGCTACACAGCTCCTCCAGTCCTACTTTTTAGAATCTGACACTTTATCGCTCTCTTGTTGGGGCTCTGTAGTATCTGACGATCACTTGTCCTGATTTGGCCTTTGCGGTCAACACGGTCAGTCAGTTTCTCCAGGATCCCCGTGACGATCAGTTTGCAGCAGTTACTCGGATTCTTTGATATGTTGGGGGTACTTTGCATTTTGGTCTTGCATTTTGATCAGCTAGCTCTCCGGAGGTTCAGAGTTACTCTAATGTTGATTGGGCCAGTTGTTCGGAGACTCGACGATCTACTTATGGTTATACTGTCTCTCTTGGTGGAAACCTTGTTTCCTAGAGTGCTAAGAAACAGCCCACTGTTTCTCATTCGAGTACGGAGTCTGAGTATCGAGCCCTGGCCAATAGTGCTTCTGAGGTTATTTGGTTTACTCATATTCTTTGTGATCTTCGTGTCCCGCTTACTAGATCTCTAATATTATTATGTGACAACAGTAGTGCTATCTTCTTGGCCCAGAACCCAGTTGCTCACAAAAGAGCGAGGCATATTGACATCGACTATCATTTTGCTCGAGAGTTAGTTACTTCTAATAAGCTGCGTATTTCTCATGTTCTCACTGCTCTTCAAACTGCGGACATCTTCACCAAAGGGCTCTCTTGTCCGCTATTTGAGTTCTTTCGATCCAAGATTTACGTCGCTAAGCATCTGACACTTCACTTGAGGGCGGGTGTTAGAATGAGTTGCATATCTGATTGATTTAAATTGATTCTAGATAGAGTTGTTGACTAGACTAGAGTTATACTGGTATTAGCCTTCCTTTTGTACTCTATTTATTCTTGTCAGCAATACATTATTATTTATGGGAAAACATTGTTTCAGATAGCTCAAATGGAGGAATGGGCTAAGAGGTGGAATTGGAAGGGTTCAACCATCTAGCAATATAGGGGTGAGATAATAGAGAGAATCTAACGAACGTTGAAGATGAGGGAATCACATGGGCGGTGACCGAGTTTATGCCAGTCGCAAGTTAGCATGAGAAAGAAAAAAAAAGAGATGTTTGGAACAAGATCTAGGCCAAATAGCCTTCAACAAGAAGCAAAAGGTGAAGAAGGCAGATAAAGAAGTGATCCTCGCAGGCATCATTGAGAAATTCTTGAGAGTGATCAAGTTGAAACGGTGGAGCAAGGACAGATGGGGATCATGGAGGAATGAGCATATAAAGGAATCTTCTCAATCATCGCGACACAAAGGAAAAATATGAAGAAGGTATTTCGACGGTTAGCTCAAAACAATCACCAAGAGTTACATGAATCTACTAGGTTGGAACTGCAGAGAACAATCCCACCCTTTGACAGTAAATGTTCTAAACAGACTTTTGTGTAACCATTATCCTAGTATTTTATTCCTTGTGGAAACTTAGTGTAATTTTAGTAAGATTAGTTCTTAGCTAAGTAGATCGTACTTTTGCAATTGGGAAGTAGTATATTTTGTGGGCTCAAGGGATGGGCTATGTGTAGCCTAGTCAAATGAGACAAAATTAGCGGTGGTACAAAGTTTCCACAATTTTGTATGTTGTAATATTACCTCAATTACCGGGGAGGAATGGACTATTATATTCGAGTATGGTCACCTGAAAAAAAAAACATAGAAAACCGGTATGGGATAGATTAAACGGTCTTATGAGTAACGTCGCTAGGCCAATGCTAATAGTCATAGATTTGAACCAAGTCCAGAAGACAAAGATAAGAGTGGTGGAAGATTGGTCCCAGATTAAAAAACAGCAGACTTGCGAGATCTGTTTCATTCAACGTACCCCATCGAGCTTAAGCATAACGACCACTGGTTTACATTGTCAAACTTTATAAGAGGCAGAGAAGCTATCCTAGCAAGGTTAACCATGTGTTTTTCCAATAAGTGTGGTTTCATATATTTTCATGGTATCACCTACGAAACCACACAGTTATGAGATCAGATCACGGCCCACTCACATTAGAGACACGTAAAAAAGGGAATAACATGAGAGATCAAGGAATGTCGATATTAGATAAATATAGGATACGACATCTGGAAGCAATATCTAATGTGAAGAGCGTGTGGCGAGAAAAAGTATCCCCCACACCATACACGAGCCAGCAGGAAGCACAAGGAGAGAAACACTGGAAGCAAAAATGCGGTCAATGGAAGGAAGGTTAAATCAAACAATGCAGAAGCTTAGCAAGTGGAGTATAAAAAAGATGGGAATCTTAAAAAAAAAATCATAATTAAAAAGAAAGAAATGAACCAACTTCAAGAGAAACACCAAATGGATAACCATCACAAGAAGGCACACGAGTTGGATGAGCTATTGGCAATGCAGAATGACTTCTAGAAGCATAGGGGGGAAAGCGGATTGGTTCAAGAATGGAAATAAGAATAAAAGGTTCTATCATAGCTGGCCAAAAAATAGAAGAGGGTGAAACCACATAATGCAGTTGAAGGATGGGAACGGAACTTGGGTGACAGAATCTACGGCTTTCCAAGACCTAGTGGAAACACATACTATAAAAAATAGAGTGAATATGACAAGAATACTTATGCTATGTGATGGTTTTTCATCGACTTGAGCAGTGGGGTTGTTAGTTTGTGACCAACCAACACGCTTTACTCCAACTCAACAATTATTTTTTTGTAAATCAATCATTTACTATCTATATTATGATATTGACTCACTGTTCCAATTTGCTATTAAGATAGGCAAGCGGAGGAAGAACTAGACCTATCTTGCTAGTCAAAGAAGATTAGAATGGATAGCTCGTGGGTGGGATTGACGAGATAGATCACTCTTATAGAAGGAGGAAGAACTGGGGTGAAGTAATGTACTATTATTCGCGGATTGATGGCTTGTTCAAAAAAAATGGGAAGACATTCCCCCTCTCCTCCGATCAGGTAGAGCGTGAAGCTTTTCTTTGGAATCAAAGGAGAAGTTTGAAGGAAGTAGCCAATTGTAAGCATATTACTACTTAGTAATGCACTGTGCACTATGTTGGAAGGCAAATTACATTGTATATATGGGGAACGGTAAAAATGATATCCCCAAATATATTAGTAAGTTAGAATATCGGGTAGTATTTTGCTTTACAAAATAGGAATTGAATTATCTTTTAAATAATTTATAATCATTTCATTTATTTACTAGATGGGGATACCATACACAATGTATCCCATGTTTACCGTATAATAACTGATGTTTGGAAATAACTAAATATAATTTAGCTGAATATCAATTATCTAATCTTACATCTCATACAAGTAATTAATTTGAATCTATCTACGAGTTTATATTACCTTTCAAGTAAGCTTTACCGTTGGATTCGATCAACCACTGAGATGAGAACAACATATACGATCTTTCTACACGTATCCATACAACACTATCAGACCACATACACCATTGTCAGCTTAGATCATCAATCAGCAAGCAATGACCTATTCTATCTCTTGCTCTTTACAGTGGGGTTTATTTTCTGAGAATTGTTGGATTTTGGTTTCTAGCGTTCCAGACTTTCAGGGTTCTAATAATTATCATTATGATTAATCCTGTTAAATATCTTTTTATACAGAATAACTAGAACTTCAAGAAACTCCAATCCAAGTAAATTTTGGATTAACCCAATTAGACTTAATGATTTTTGTCATGTACCGAGGGATAAAAAGGAAAATTCAGCCAAAGATTATAGCAAGAAGGCAGCCGAACGGGTTCATAAGCTCAAAATTATGGGTTGTATTCACTACTCATTCCAAGTTGTTAAAAGAGTTGTTAGGCAGTTATCAGTTAGTTGATTAGCACTTAGATGGATTTCAGCAGTATAAATAGTTCATATGAAGATTATATTAGCTATCGGTTTTGTAGAATAACTTACCACTATGGCAAATTCATACTTCTCATCTATAAAAGTGCCGTTCTTTCTCATCAAATTCTATTCTTCTCAACTGAAAAGATGCTCAATTTCATTTCATACATTAGCCCAAGCTTTTTCATTACAAGTCGTATCTGAGCTGGACCTTTCTTAGAACAAATTCATGGTGGAAGGAACAAGGTTGAGGAATGGTGGAGAATCAAGTCAAAGATTTGGAATCAAATATGGCGGCTATGTTTCAAGAGTTGAAGGAACGGAATGCTAGGTTGAATATTCACATAGAGAGCTCTTTTGATAAAATAAAGGCTAAATTTGCAACTCAACATCTGAAGTTGGTGAATGAGCAAGCTAAAACCAGCCTCCATATATAGAGGTTGACGCGAGGATTGCATAACAACTCAAAGGAAGAGGAAATGGAATTAGCAGTTGGAGAAAGTAGTATATCTGTGAAAATAAATCCTCAAGCCTGCAAATGATCTCTAAAGATACTAACGAAGAATAAAAAAAGATTTGGAGAAATATTCCAACCTTGACAAAGGCTAAAATCACTTTTGGGGTTCATTGTATCAAGAGAGATTGGGATTATCAACGGAGCAGCGAGAATGGTGCGGCTCAAAATTTACACGGAACGTCAATTTTAATTGAGAATTTCCCGACTTCAGTTTTCGGATACAATTCTAGTTGAATATTTCCAGGTAAAGTCAATCTTAACCTTCTTGGGAAAAAAAGGGAAATTAATGTTCTGTCATTGATGAAAATAGAATATGGTAGCATGTCTTCATGTGCCGATGACTTGGAGTCCATTAATGATTAGCGTGTCTTCATGTGTCAATGAATTGGAGTCTATTAGTGTTAAGAAGAAATTGATTGCTATTGATTATGGGAGAAATGGTTATGAACATTGGAACATTGGAATGTAGTAATTAATTTATTCCCCCTCAACTAGCAGGTTGAGATTTAAAACTAAATAAAGTTTCAAAAAAAATTAGATATTTGAAATTGAGAAAAGTTACCTAATTCACATAAGTACAAATATAACATTTTAAATTAAAAGTGAAAATATAACCCTAGATAGTAAGTATAAGTGTAAATATACCCATTTTGGCATATTTAGGCTGAAATTTAGTGAAAGACTATTTTACCCCTCTAAAAATATTTTTTATTTTTTTAAAAATGAAATGTCTATAATGAACCCAACCCCTAATTTTCCTTACTCCTTTTCTTTCTTTTCTCATTTTCTTTCTTCTCTGGTTCTTTCTTTGCCGTTCTTTCTCCCATAAAACCTAGTACGACAACATCGTCCACCACTTCACGGAGGCCATCACTCTCGCACCCACCAACCATGTCATCTACTCCAACCGATCTACCGTCTACGCTTCTTTGAATAATTATAATGGTGCGCTTTGCAATGTGCAGAAGACCGTCGAGCTGAAGCCCGACTAGGGAAAGAGGCCTTCTCACCTCGGCCATCACACATGGGTCTCCGTCACCACCACGATGGCATTTTAACTTTAAAAAAGGGTTTCGAAGTGGACCCCAACAACAAGACTCTCAAATTAGGTCTTGTAAACACTCAGGTAGCTAATGAATAGTCCTGGCATCGACCGTCGGCGCAGCAGAGCCCGTTCGGAGATGTGTTTTCCAAGCCGTGGATATGGGCCAAGCTTACCGTGGACCCATCGACCCGGGCTTGCTCCACCAGCCTGATTTTGTTGAAAGGCGAAGAGCTCATGGAAAGGAGGAAGACGATGCAGAGGGAACTCATGGAAACGGAGAGGGAACTCGTGGAAAGGCAGAAAGCTTCAGTTCCACAGTTTCAATTTTTGTGATAGATCAGGTCGCCTAAGACTATATTTGGGGGTTTTAGATTTTGGGCGATGGGTTTGGGATGGAATTTAAAAGGATTTGGGAAAGGTAGAGGAGGTGGTGTGGTGGAGCAGCGGAGGAGGTGGCAGCAAAGGTGGTGGAGGTGGAGCGACATCAGCAGGTTGAGATGGTGGTGACGGCAAAGAGAATGAGGAAGGGCTGAGATAGATGGAGGGATAGATTTTTAGGAGGGCGATTTGGGTAGCGGGCGGAGATGGGAAGAAGGTGGCATGGCAGAGCAGTGGAGAAAGTGGTGTAGCGAAGCGACGGAGGAGGTGGTAGTAGAGGTGGAGCAGCGGCGGGGGTGGTGGCAGCAGAGGAAGTGGAGCAACGATGGAAGAGGTGATGGAGGTAGTGGAGCAGGGGGCAGTGGCAAAACAATGGCGGAGCATAGGACATTTTAGTCTTTCAATTTTTTGTATTTGGTTCGAAGGGTATTTTGATCTTTTTTTGTCAGTCAATGCCAGAAATAACCAGTCAATGCTAGAATATATTCATTTCAACCCCAAAAATTAATTCATTAAACTTTGGGCCTTTGTTAGAAACCCAATAAGAAAACCTTAAATTACTAACCCAAATTAAGTTATTCTTTTAACTCTATATTGTTAGCACATATATCCTTAAATAATAATTGTGGCCAATTCAAATAATTATGCAAAAAAAATCGATGTAACTTATAATTGTGCCAAACACTAATAATAATCGATGGGATACAAATTTAATATTAATTCAAAAAATTATTCAATTTTTATGAAACACAATTATCCAATTATTGAATTTTTACCTTTTATTCTAAGTTTTGTGGCTCTAACTACTAATCAATATTAATATGGATTTATATTTTCAGCTTTAAATTAATGATATATATGGTAACCGGTAATAACCGACACATCAACTGAAACTGATACGAACCGGTTCAACCGGCAACATTATCGGTCGGTTATTCGGTTCCTTATAATAAAAATTAAACTGATAGAAATTGAAACCGATTAACCGACAAACCAACAAACCGACCGGTTGAACACCCCTATTCACAAGTCGCATAGACTAATTATCCAAAACACAAAGTAATTGATTCGTCAGCAGTGGGGACACGTGACCCCAGTGCCCCACTGTAAATCCGTCATTCCATGTGGTGCGGGTTGTGCACTATTTCACGGCTCGTGCTAACATGAATGCTAAGGTTTCTCAGTTTTAAGGCTTTTCTAAGGCCCAATTCCACCTACTATTTAACCAGTCATTAGTCTACTAGGGTCTAAGGATTGTTCATTAGATCTAAGAGTAGGTAGCAAGAAAGAGGCTATCTTCTCTCTTCATTTTATTTTTCCTAGTTTTGCCTATGGCATTGAATATAATGATTGGTTTGAATTCAATGTCTCTAGAGTAGTTTATTTCTTGGAAAAATATTTGTATTCATGACTTGATGTTGACTTTGTGATATTTTTAGATTTTCCTATCTTTATGGACTATGAATAGTTGTACTTGATTTTATGCTTTACATTCTTGTAAGATTTATGTTATGTTATGATTTGTGATGCATCCATAGATTTATGTGTAGTATAACATCGCGCTAGGCTTAATTTCTATCGTGAGAGTGTTAGATTAGGGCTATTGTAGGTTCAAGAGTATCGAGAGGTGAGTGCATACATGCTACCATGAGGGTATCGTCCCGATCGTTAAACTCTAACTCTAATTGGCTAGTCACATAGAAAAGTGCATGTTCGGCCTCTAGACTAATCCTTAATAAGGGGAAACCCTTAGCTTACCTCGATAGATGAGCATGATAGTTTGTAGCGACTACGGTTGTTTTGTAGCGACTAGGGCCGTGTCAACCCTAGAGTCATGATGAGATACCAATTCATTTACCTCTCTAGGCATAGGGGTTAGTGGAGTGCCCGTGATGTATTTTCCTCACTCTCATATCTAATGGTTGCGACCTAGGCAAAGCTGAGTTCCCTTAAGAGGGACTTGTTAGCATTGGGAGTGAGATTTATGGGGAAACAATTGTGGTATCAAAAAGGTGCTTGGAGAACTTTCCCTAATTACGGAGGTAGTGTGGTGGTTGTTAAGTAGAGCCGAACCTTTGTGTGACAAACATTGGGTATTTCCAGTCATCTCCACGCTATGTGACATAGGGATGAGATAGGTTTATATGTCCTACATGTGATAGAATCTAGGATCAAATTCATCAATCGGTTATGTTACACAAATATCCCAAGACTAGTTAATTGTAGTTTATTCTCTCTATATGCATACTTGTTAGTTATTAGACAAAAATCCCCCCAATCATATATTAAAAGCACTAGTTATTCCTTACACACAATAGGAGTGACACTCCACTGTGGGTCGTGAGTAGTTAACTTTAAAATTCTAGTATCTCTGTGGACGACCTCGAACTTGCCACTAGATACTCTATAGTTGCTAGTAGTGAGCACGGGAGAAAATTGTAAATATCTAACTTCGAGAAGCACCCGCGGGTACTTTGGTAAAAAGAACCCCGTGGGTGCGGATCAAATTTTTCCACCGCTGTCGGGGATACTAATTTTAATTTGATTGTTACCTTGTATGACTAGTTGGTAGTAGTATTTTGTGTTTTTCTTTTTGAGTTTTTGTTGGTTATTGTGTAGAGATCTTTAATAGATTTTCTTTTTTTTCTCCTAACTTGTTTTACTACTGTTTCTTTGTGGATGGGTACTGTACTACTTCTAGTTTATGGTACATACATGTGCCACGAACCAAGAACCCTTAAACTACTTACCGGAAAACACACGTAGACAAAGAAGGATGAGGAGGAGAGTTGGAAAGGAAGTTCTGCAAGGGCCAAAAGTTGTTCAAGAGGTAGATAGAGGTATCATGGAGAAGAATAAGAGGACTTTGATGGTATTAATGGCTCCTAAGTGGGAGAATCAACCGCTCTGCATCGTCTTCCTGCCTCTTCTGCAAAATGTGACTTGTGCACTCAAGAGTGGGATGATTCAATGTCTTCATACATTCCGCGGGATGGTAGGCGAGGACCCCAACAAGAATTTGTCAGAGTTCCATTTGGTCTGTACAAACTTGAAGCTACCAAGTGTCTCGGAGGAGATTACAATTTATCGTCCTTTCCGTTCTCACTTTGAGATTTGGCAAAAGGTTGGTTGTACTACCTCCTGCCAAGGTGTAAAAATTCTTGGATTGATATGAAACGACGGTTTTTGGAGAAGTATTTTTCATCTTCAAAGCTTGCTTGATGATTCAGCTATCCAACATCTCGCAGCTTCCTAATGAACCCTTCATTAATATAGGGAGCGCTTCAAGAGGTTATTAGCAAAATGCCTGTATTATCCGTTCAAAGAGGGAGATCTAGAGTACAATTTCTTTGAGATATTGTGTGATGAGGACATGAACATTGTGTATGTTGCGTGTAATGGATCAATAGCTAACAAGAGCCCTAAGGACGGGATAGCCTTTTTTGAGGAGGTGGCGAATAGAAGTGCAAATTCAGGACCCGGTCAAGATTTAAGACTACTTCTAGCTTATTTTTAGATTTCTCATAAGCACTTTAAAGTAGTTTAGTGAAGACCATTCCCAAGAATGGAAGTAGATAGTTCAAGGTCATTCACAAGAATGGTAGTAGATTAAAGGCCACGCGCTTAATTGTGGGCTGACATATCAAATCCACATCTGACCAATGACCACTCCTTCTAACCATTGGAACCACTTTCCCAACATCACCTAAACAGTTTAGATGTTTAGATGTTTAGCTTTCTAAATCGGAGCTTAAGGAAATAATCAAACTGAATTGGAGTTTATCACTTAGAGAAACAGGAATGATAGGTTTTTTCTCAAACTAAAAAGCCACAGATTGATTTTAAAAACCTAGAAAAAGGAGAATTTTGGTGATATCAATGATAACATCAAATAATATAAAGAGGTTTTCAGGGTTCAAGAGATATGCTATTAATATAGAAAATTTACTGAGGATTTAATCAGCTTGAAACATTAAAAAATACTCTACTTTTAAAAGCCCTAAATGAGGAAAACTATTTTGGCAAAAAAAAAGGCAAAAACAAAATGGTTGAAACAAGGAGATGGGAATACCAAATTCTTCCATGCCTCAGTTGAAGCTAGAAGATTAAATAAAACATTTAAAAAATAAAGTCTTCACATGGTATCTGGCTTCATAATCCTCCAAACATTGAGAGAGAAGCTAATCAATTTTACCATAATCTACTTACAGAAGATTATGAACTTGATTCTGATAGATTCCAATCCTACTTCATAAATTAGATTCCCAAGGTCATAACTGACTAAGAGAATGACTGGCGATGGCGAACAAGCCTGCCTATGCCAATGAATATCATGATTTGGATCAACCACGGGCTCAGAAGGGTTCGGGAAATTTAGAAACCGCGTACTATGGTACCCTTAGATTATCCAGTTCTTATTTTTTCTTAGTGAAACTAAATGTTTCGTAAAAGGTATTGATACATTAAAGTCGCAATTAAATTATTCTGGTGTTGCTGTTGAGTTGCAAGGTCGCTCTGGTGGTCTTGCTTTTTTATGGATTAAGTAAGTGGTGGTAGATTTAAAGTTAATGTTGAGTCATTTTATAGATGCATTTGTCACAATTTCTGGTAGTCGTGTACGTATTACTAGTTACTACAGTGAACATCTCGTTGCTAGATGAAGATAAGGATGGTACAACTTTCAGCAATCGGTCTCAGATCACAGAATACAATGGATATCTCTTGTATACTTCAATGAAGTCATATCGCATGGAGGAATTCCAAGGGATCCATCCAAGGGTGGATTGGCAAATTAATGAGTTTCGGGAAGCCTTGGATTTTTGTAAATTATTTTAATTGGGATATACATGTCCTAAATTTACTTGGAATGGACTCTCAGCCCAGTCGGACATTAAAAGAGCAATACTTAATTGTGCAACATGTAGTCAAATTATGCATGCTCTCTTCCTGTGGTCCTCGACAAATATCCTCCCTATGGTCTACTCTGACCATGTATGATTGCTAGTTCACCTCCAAGCTTGAGACACATCCACTAGGCAATACAAAAGGAGAAAGATATTAAGATTTGGTTGGAGTAGGCATAGACTAAATTGAGTGATTGGGAGAAGATGATAGAGGATCGGCGACTTCATCATCCTTATCTCAAAAAACTGAAATATTGCTCGCTTGGGTTGATGATATAGAAATTGGAATCATTTTTGGATATTCCAAAACATCCGAGGGAGTGAAGAACGCAATTGTTGAGCTCGAAGGCAGGATTATTATTTAGAGAGTCAAGACATGAATTGCCTAGTAAAACTTTAACATTTTTAAGATTAAAACCTAACTCATTATTTGACCTTGATCTATAACTTAATTTTTTGAGTATATATAAACACAAAATAATTAGTAATTGATTATGAAAATATGAATACCATTGATTCAATTTTTAACATTTCATTCCACAATCCAGAGTTTTCACAAGGAGATTCATATAAATCTCTTTTTAGGTACAAAATTTAGGAATAATCAAGTTTTTTTATAAAAACAAATTGCGAAAGGTGGTTAATCTCATCACTTGTTGTATTAAAATCCCACGGTATTTTTTCCAATAATTATAGATAGAAATAATTATTTATTGGTTATTATTTTATATTTTTTGAGAATCAACACTAATAACAAATCAATATTGATCCAATATATTCCAGTTCAAACTATTAGAGCCTAGAGACTAAATCTACCCAGTGTTATAGTTCTTCATTGCTGGTATACTGGTGGATGGAAACATCTCTGCCACGTAAATCTCATTAAGGAATATGAGTTTTGCATTTGTGAAACGGGAAGGCAAAGATCTTTACTTGAAGGTGCAAGTTTTTGCTGAACGGATTTCACATAATCATATCATCGTTTCATAAACTTTTCCAGCCTTAGGATTACTCATATCCTAAAATTTTAGCATATGAGTTATTCTCCTTAAACTTTTACCATGGTGATCATGTAAGTCTTTTAGTGTTTGTTATATAACTAATGGTGAGTTGGATTACTTTTCCATCCTTATATGATTCATATCAATAAATTCATTGTCATTTCATTGATGTACTAGAGATATTATTCCATTATTTACTTTCATTGATTTTTATAAGTTACAATAGAATCTAATTATAAATTAATAACTATAGTAGCTTTACATACACACATGATGTTCATTGACTAATGCCTTGTACAAACAAGAAGATAGGATGAAATGTTAAAAATTGAATCAAAGGTATTCATATTTTCATAATCAATTGCTAATTATTTTGAGTTTATATATACTCACAAAATAAGGCATAGATCAAGGTCAAATAATGAGTTAGGTTTTAATCTAAAAAATGTTAGTATTTTACTGGGAAATTCTTGTCATGACTTCCTCTGTAATAATCCTTCCTTCGAACTCAATAATTGTGTTGATCACTTCCTCCAGGTGTTTTGAGATACCCGAGAATGATTCATTTCCCTATATCTTCAACCCAAGTGAGAAAGTCATCAGTTTCCTGAGGTAAGGATGATGAAGTCACCGATCCTCTCCATGCCTCATCTGTTATCTTCTCGCAGTAACTCGATTTCATCCATGCCTAATCCAACCAAATTGGAATCTCTTTGATATGAATCTCCTTGTGAAGACTCTGGATTTTGACAAAAATGGATCTTTATTTATTTTGAGAATCTCACACCACTCAAAATAAATGCCCGAATTGCACCGTCTAGCCCGCAGGGTACACCCAACTCGACTTATAAGCATCTAGGCATCTAGCCCGCAGGGTACACTTACAAGGTTTCTCTATAAACGGCTAGCCCGCAGGGTACGTCTACAAAGGAAATTGAAACTTAAATAGCCCGCAGGTTTAAAAAACAATGAAGATAATGAGAATGTCTCAAAAGTCTGAATATATTTGATGAATGAGATGTTTACAAAACTCGGCCTCTCCTCTTTAAATAGAAGAGAAACTCGGCCAAAAAGGAAACCGAATCACAATCAAAATCTGAATCAATCTCATGGCAGCTTAAGGAAGCTAAAACCATATCTAACTAAAATACCAAAAATCAAACCCTATCATGCTCTAAATCTCGGCCGAACTGATCTCGAAGACTAGAAAAATATTACCTTATCTAATCTTACCAAATCTAATTCTAATCAGAATAAAACTGAATATGCCAAACCCTGACAGACTGTCAATATTTTCGACAGCTTCTTTAAGGCCCACATGACCAAAACTATTAGTCCAAAAACCCAAAATAAAATTAATGTTACAATGATCACACCCCCTCATTAAAAAACCCAGTGGGAAAAAGAGTATAGTGTTCTTCATAATGTCTTCAATTGATCGACAAACTTGAATAAGTAATCAAAGTACTTGCCAACTTCTTCTTAAGTTCTTCATCATGAAGGCGATCATTCAAACCATTCAATGCAGCATCTCTAAGCTTCATTCTTGACCTTTTCATAGGTCAAACCATGTCACTTAGAGGATCTCAAACATAACCCTTGAATGTTTGATCAAGATGTAGAATGTCTTCATTTATTGTGGTAGTCGTATCTGGATCTCTATCATTCCCTCCGTGGTCAAAAGGTTTTTCCCTCAAAACTGAATTATCTTCAAAGGTTAATGGAGATAAATCAGCAACATTGAAAGTAACACTAGCACCATAATCTCCGGGAAGATCAATCTTGTAAGCATTGTCATTCACACGATCTAACACTTCAAAATGACCCTCACCACACAGACTTAGCTTAGATTTCCTGGCATTCGGAAACCTCTCCTTCCGCAAGTGCAACCAAACCCAGTCGCCTTCCTGGAACAGCATAGGGCAGAGGCCATGGTGAACCCAGGTAGCCTTCTTCGCATTCGTCCCTTCAATATTCAGTCTCACCTTCTCAAGTAATCTTTTCACAAAATCAGCTTTGTTTTCTCCATCTAAATTCTTCACCCTTTTAAAGTTCAAAGGAAGTAAGTCAAGAGATGTAGTAGGTAGAAATCCATAAACAATTTCAAATGGA
>JAULKK010305665.1:0-12265 GCA_032355705.1 Rubia peregrina
GTAGAGAAAATCCTTCACAAGTGCACAGTATCCTTCACAACTATATTGTATTCCAACGTATAGTTGAATATGTCACCAACCACGATCCATATTTCATACAAATGACCGATGCTTGCGGTTATGAAGGATTTTCTCCACTTCACAAGTGCACGGTGGCCGCCATTTGGCATGTGGTTGTGCATTCGACTAGCTGGATGAATGCTTACATATGGGAAAATCAGCGGTCAGAGAAACAGAGACTCATTTTGTGAAAGCAATTATTGTCGTGTATCGTCCAACATACCTCTGACAAAAAAATCAAGAGGATATTGCACGCCTGATGCATGTGGATCGTGGACGTGGATTCCAGGTATACTTAGAAGTATTGATTGCATGCATTGGGAATGGAAAAACTACCCCATGGAAAGGTCAATTTCAAGGTAGAAGTGGACGCGCCTCAATTATTTTGGAAACGGTGACCTCATATGATACATGGACCTGGCATGCATTTTTTGGTATGGTGGGATCAAACAATGATATCAAGGTCCTGGAGAAGTCACCATTGTTTGATGACTTATGTGAATGAAGGGCTCCACATTTTCCTTATGAGGTCAATGGTCGCACCTACAATCAAGGGTACTATCTTACAGATGGAATATATCCAAAGTGGGAAACCTTCATGCAGCATATACGGCTCCTAATACCCGAAGAAACAACTTTTCACTAAGCGTCAAGAGATCTACTAGAAAGACGTCGAATGTGCTTTCAATAGTTTACAAGCCCGGTTCTCCGTGATCTGCAACCTGGCTTGATACTTGAATATATAAACACTGGGTGATATTATGATAGCTTGTATCATACTGCATAACATAATAGTCGAAAATGAAAGAGATACCTATTAGTTGCATGTCCAACCAGGTAAAATTATTGAGTCGGATAGAGAAAATCAAATGGGGTCCATGTATAGTACAAGGTGGTTTCTTACCACTGTGGAGAAGAAAATGAGTGGTTTCTTAAAATTAGGTGGAAGAGAGAGAATGAGAAAGATAATATATTTAATTGGTAAGAAATGTGTAGCGGTTTCTACCATTAAACATGGTCTAAGCATTGCCAGTAGGCCGACATACTTCCACAACAAATGGTATGCATCCTCCACTTCAAACACTGGGGTTCTTTGTAATTCAACATTTTTTCTCAATTATCACGATAGGAATGCAATAAACACACTAAGAAAATTATCGACTCCGTATATTTTGTACGAATTTGATTGATGATTTTATAATTTAAAAAATTCATAGAAGGTATGAAAAAGTGTTGGAAAAGTACCTCACAATATTCTTCTTAGATGCCTCCATATCGTAGTTTCCTTAGGTAGCCATCGACTTACAATCATACTTAAACTTCCATGCTAGATTACGAAGAAATAAACGAAGGTACGATCAATTACTGTCTTGTTTTCTACTGCAAATTAGGATCGTTCGCCAGTTAGGTCAGATTGAAGCATGATTTAAAGAGAATATATATACTAGTGGAGGCAACCTTATTAAAGGTGCCTAATCAAACTCGTTTCCGCATTTTTTTTTTCAAACAACCACTTCCCTGGAGACTCTGAGTTTGGAAGTTAATGAATTTGGACCCCTCAATTTTTGGATGTCGGTTCATCCATTTTAGAATTCGGTTTCTTCCAACCGCCTTCATATGGTCCCTTTCAAAGTCACTTAATTTTGGAACCATCATTTATTAAGCATTTTCAAAGGTGGTTATGCCGAACTGACTTTGATCTCCATGTATTTTGAACTCGAAACAGCTTTGCCGATGTTACTTCCTCAATTGAAAGTGGGTAGAGAACTCGTAATGAAGAGCAGAAACGTGTCCCAAACTCATAAGTGAATCTGTACCAAGTTTAAACTCGTAACAAACTCCAAGATAGAGGAAGCTTGATAATATTGATTTCCAAACTCGGAACACTTAAACGTATAAGATTCTTGGGTCATTTCATACGGATTTCATTTTCAAAAAACAAAATATTTGAAATGGAAACCTACTTTGATTCATCAAAGAGAAACTAATTGGGTGAGGTAAGTGTACACATCCATAACTTAGTGTATAGAACATTCATAAGTTAGCTGTGGAAATTCATGTGTTGAAATTTTTGGTTAGGATTTATGAATATTTGTATGGTAATGTGTTGTATGAAGGGGGAAACTTTGGGGACTTAATTATTATATAATTGGAAGTCATTTTAAGACTTGAATGGTATTGAATTAATATGTATATTGGTGAAATAATGGATATTATGTTTTTGATTGTTTGTAGGTAATGAATGTGTTAATTTGTGCTATTTCAATGTAGGTTCATAGGTGGTAATATATCACATTGAGCTCATTGGTAATGATCATAGGAAATCCCCCAATTACATTCCTTTAGTAGAATCTTTCTTTGTTTTGTCATTTGAGCATGAATCTAAAAATGGCTTGGTGCGTGCACGATGTTCATGTAAGTACTGCATGAATGATGCTTTTTTGGAGAGGAAGAAGATACATGAGCATCTCATCATCCGTGGGTTTCAAACATCTTACACCTCTTGGGTGTGGCACAAGAAGATTGTGAACGAAGAAGATTTTAAGAGAGCGGTGAGAAGTGAAGTATATGGAGTTGAATAATTTGATGAGACGGTGGAGGATGTTGCTAGAGAATTTCATGGGAAAATTGAGGCTTTAGAAGCGTTGCATAATGACAAAAATGCCTTATGTATAACGGCTCCAAGCATTTGGTACTAAGTGCAACTTTGAGATTGATGAATTTGAAGGCTAAATTTGGGTGCACGGATAAAGGGATGATAGAGACTCTTTAGATGTTTAGGGAATTGCTTCATTATAGAAATCTACTGCTGAATAGGTCATGGGAAGCGAAACATATTTTTTGTCCAATGGGATAGGAGTTAAAAAAAAATCCATGCATGCTCTAATGATTGTATGCTATACTGGGGGAAGGAGGATGAGGCCCTAGGTAGTTTTCGGGTGTGTGGTGAGTCTTGGTACAAGATGAAGCGGGGTGTGATTTACGTTAGAGCAGAAGTGAGGTTGAACTCGAAGAAAAAGACACCGACTAAAGTGTTATGGTACCTGCCTATCATTCCAAGGTTGAAGAAATTGTTTACTTGCAAGGAAGACGCCAAGTTGTTAGGTTGGCATTATGAACGTGTTCAACCAGAAGATGATGTCATCCGGCATACATCAGACGATGGGCAGTGGAACAAGCTTGATTGCATCCACCTGGAGTTTGGAGCTGAACCATAACACTTGAGGTTAGGCTTATCCACTGATGGGATGAATCATTTTGGTAATATGAGTATCACACATAGTTCTTGGCCTATTATGTTGGTGATTTACAATCTTCCATCATGTTTGATGATTAAAAGGAAGTATGTTTAGTTGTTCATGGTAATTTTGTAACCGAAGCATTCGGGAAATGATATTGATGTGTACGTTGTTCCTCTTGTTGATGATTTCTTTACATTGTTCAAAGAAGGTGACCTCACATACGATGGCAGTGTAGGAGAAGAATTTACATTGAAGGCATTATTGTTAATGTGTACCTTGTTCCTCTTGTTGATGATTCTTTTACATTGTTCAAAGAAGGTGACCTCACCTACCACGACAGTGTTGGGGAGGATTTTACATTGAAGGCATTACTGTTTTCTACCGTTAATGGTTTTCTCGTGCATTGGAATTTATCTGGATAGTCAGTTAAAGGGAACTTGGCATGTTCGGTGTGCGAGAATGAAACAAATTTTTTAGTTGAAGCATGGTTGTAAAACAGTTTGTCAAGGTCATAGGCGGTTTCTCCCTGAGGGTCACCCATGGAGATTGGCAAAGCAGTGGTTTAATGGAAAGGTTGAGGAAATAGGACCTCCGACACCACTATTGAGTCATGAGGTATTTGAAAAGGTAACGAATTTGCCTAAAAAAATTGGGAAGGGGAAGAAAAAATCAACATCCGACAAAAGTTGAAAAAAATGCTCTATTTTTTTCAACTTCCATCTTGGAAGGAATTGGAGGTTAGACACTGTCTCGATGTAATGTACATTGAGAAAAGTGTATGATTCATTTGTAGGGAATCCAAATTGCATTAAGAGTAGCGAATCTGAATTGCAATGAAGCTCAAGTTCTACAACGATACACTTTAGCATTTGCAAATTGGCATCGAAGTAACATGGAGGTACGTAGTCATTCTGAAACCGTAAAGTGGTTATCGCGTAGACCTCTTAGTAAATTTCTCTCATTCATAGGGTATGACATTAACGGCTTCAAGTTTTCCCCTAATTCGGTTATAAGGGTGTGTCCTAGAACAATGGTTTAACCCTAGTCTCAGAGGCCCCTCACTTTGAAGCGCAAGTAATAGCAATCCCCGTGTACGCCAAACCTTTTACTTTGGGACACTATTTGAAATTTGGGAGCTTGATTACGTGACCCTTCAGGTGCTTGTGACAAACTTTCATTGGGTTGATTTTAAGAGTGGCCAGTAGACAGAGACAATGGGATTCACATTGGTTGATCAAAGTCAGATCGGTTGGAGAAATGATCCATTAATATTAGTCACTCAAGCGATTCAAGTTTTTTTATGTGCTAGATCTGCTTGATCCTAAATGGTAGATTGTTGTCGAGGGTAAGATGAATTTTCTTGAGGAATTTGACATTGAAAATGTGGTTGGTTTTGGTCAAAATGGTTTGATAGGCTTCAACGATGATGATATTTTCCTTGAAGGGGATGACTCGAGTTTTTGTACCTATTTAGGTCGCATGGATCATGATGAAGAAATTTTGGTTGACGACCTAGGAAAAATGAAGACGAGAGGAAAGGGAAAGAAAAAGAAACACACAGGGAAGAAACGCAAAGCGAGATAGGAATTAAGTTGCACATTTTGGCATTATACACTACTGACCGAGCTACTTCTGATTTCAGAACTAAGTCGGAAGTAATGGTCAATATGTTATTTTGAACCTCTAAACACATGCCATATAGATAACAATAAATCAATTAACAATAGCATAAACATTTCGTGTAAAAGATGAGTTCAAACTAGTTAATTATCAGCAGAACACACAATGATGTAGCATTCCTTATATTTTTCAAATGTAAGAACAAAAGTAGGTTTCAAATCCTAACAATTTCAAATTTGATTAAAGTTACAAATCTTAAAAGATAATCAAAGAATGTCATTTTGAACATAGCGGATCAAACTAGTTCACATAGAAGATGCTCTTGTGGATCGTATTTCTTAGAAGCCGTAAATTCACGTTTGGAAGCACGTTCACAACTCTCTAGTTTCCAAACCCTCTCTCGCAACTGGAGAATTTCTCTTCATATCCACTTGTAACAAGTTTGAATCCCTTGAGAAATCTGGAGTTTGATTCCTCTGCACCAAAGAATTCTTAGTTGTTAGTAAGTAACAAATCCTTACAACATGTAAAAGACTTTGAACCTAAATAGTTGTACCTTCCTCAATCCTCGGCCTTTTGTTGTGCTCCGTTGCATAGATACTTTTGTGGCACCACTTGTGCTCGAAGAGCGCACATTTCTTCTTAAAAAATTATTGTTTGTCAAAAATACTTACAAGCTTTCTCTTCTCCATGCAACGACATCCCTTGTACACTCTTCAAAATCATAGTTATCAAATTTCTGTAAGGAAGATTTTTAATCACCCTTTTCAATGATGCAACCATATCATGTGTTTGAATATAGCGGACCCGACATTATTTTCTTCCCCTCGATAATATTGTAAAACATAATTAGGTTTGCATAATTTGGCTCCGTGATATGGTCGGGGGTCGGATTCTATCCTCATTAGTGAGAATTTTAAGATTAAAGGATTCGGGCCTCCCTAAATCATGAGCGTTCCTTCCGAAGTACCTAATGCCAAACTCTAAATGATCAACATTTTGGGACTCAGTATCTAATGGCCATTTCTGTCTATGATAGACATCATCTAACTGCCCATCCAACATAAACAAATAAACATATTCCGGACCCTTATGAGGGCATTTAAGAAATTCATTGATTATCCATGAACTATTGTCTATATCAAATTCGTTCACCTGCATCTTTAAAAAAACCACCCCCTATTTCATGAAAATTACTATAAAATTGACAAACTTCATAAAAAACAACCTAATTCATTCAATGTCAAGAGCTTAAGCACATGCTGGTCTAATTTTTTTTACACGGGATCGGCCAAACATATTTTATGTTAAACTTTCATGTCAATGACATAAGAATCCAACAATTTAGCTGTCTCTCTTAACTCATTATACCTAGTTTGGGCGGGAAGTTAAACGAACCCCGTAGTTCCGTGTCCCAGGTTGCTTGATCAAGAGCTCCTAGATGATTTTGAACCCCCCTTTCTTGATTGAGCTTGCACAGTTGCATGATGCCATCACCGTATTGGTTTTCCCGCAGTTTAGGATTTGAAATTGGGGCTTAATTTGTTTGTTCTGACATCAGAATAGTGAAATTAGGGTGTTCGATCTGGGGCATTTGAAAGAAATTACTTTTTTATATATAGAATTAATAGTTACGAACTCGTAACATTGCCATCACTAAGTAATTAAGCCATGATTATTAGTTCCGGACTTGGAACATATTCAGATTCAAATATGTAAAGATACGATTTTACTATTTCGAGTATGTAATTGAATTAATATGAAAAAAAGTAATGCATTTTTCATCCAGAGATGGACCAGAAATTACACAAGATCGGAACAAATTTTTTATATCTTCTATATTAAGCGTCAGACAAAGTTACAAGTGAGCAACATCATCTTGGACATTTTGACATTAAGCCGACCAAGTTATAGACTCGAAAGTTGTTTGGCTGTTATGGTTAATCTTTGCATATGGAATTTTTTTCACTTGTATAATATCCTAACTCTGAAGGCATCATTAGTAGAGGCTAAAAATCATCCGATTACCAAAATCATTCATAACACAACTTAGAATCCGCAAATCATAATATAAAGTTTCCAATGGATCTAATCTTTCGCCAAACATTAATTATCAAAGTTTTAATCCTAACCAACAATGATCATAACACACAATACAATCTAGTTACCAATTCACCATACAATCACCAAAATGCACTGATTCTCTTCAAGCGAAAAATCAATTTTAGTTGATCGACTAGGAGTCTTCCTCAAACATTTCTTCAATCTCAGTGTCACCCTCTTCGAATGCCTCTTCATCCTCAACTTCCTCACCCTCATCATCTGAATCGGAGAATACGAGTTTGAAGTTAAGCATGTTGGCTTCATATGCTTGGTCAATATGAAAGCCCGATGACTCGACAAACTTGGCGTGCTTAGCTTATGCCGCCTCAACCTCCGTATTCAATACACTAATGTCCGAGAAAAGACATGCCATGTACCTGCTGATTGTGCTCTTAAAGGATCTTCCTCGGCCTACAAATTCAAAATCAGCACATATACTTAAATGGTTAGAAACATTACAAATCAATGTCTAGTTTGTGTGAACTAAAATTTAATAATACTTACGTGATGAAGATGTCTCGGCCCTCGACGTTGTAGTCTCCCTTACTATTTTTGGCTCCCAAAATAGTCATATACTTTTATTTTCTATCGAACCCCAATCTCAAATGTTTGTGCTCAAACCACCCCCTATCATAATACTCTACCCGCAATGGTTTATCTACAAGAATAACCCCTCTTTCTTGATCATCGCCGTGATCAATCCTCCACACGAGAGATATTTTTCCCCGACAGCTGCCTTAAGCATATAATTAAGAATTTTATAGCCCAGGTTAATCTTAATCCCTCCATTATGTTATAAAATATCATCAAATTACATATAGTGGACTTGCAAGCATGACCATCCGAGGGAAGAATATTCAAATATATCCACTCAAATACCAACCTCTGGTCAACTGTTAGAACCCCCATGCAGATTTCTTAGCCTTTCCCGGTGTCGTGTCGTCCCTATGAAAATATTTTCTTCCCATTGTCACGGGGCATACTCTGTCAGAGCGGGCCAACTTTGTTGGTTGAAAATTTCTAATGAACCATGAATTTCATCAGGGACACAAGTGGATTGGTTTGTATATTCGCAACCTAAGGCCTCATTAATTGTAAATTTCAAAATGGGTATTAAAACACCGTTCACATTAATGAGATCATGATTGTTTTTGCTCTTTTCTAGGTTAGCATAAAATTGAAGCACTTCATCGTAATAAACAGGCTCATCTAATTTCAATAACTTGTCAAATTGGGAGTTCTTGAAATAACTGAGCAAATAACCTAGGCGCAATTGGCCAACGTCGGAAGAACGAACTATTTTAGGATTAGTATATTTGCGGCAGTGGAAATCCATAAATCTATGTTTGGACTCTTCATTGAAGAATCTTTGAGTATGACCTTGCTCCAGGAACGATTCGTGACTTCAAGTAGAAGCCTCTCCACTTAATTTTCCACCATGACTCTTCGCCATTGTTGAAATCGGTAGAGTTTGAATAGCTAATGGGTGGAATTCGGTTTAGTTCGTCAGCTAGGGTTTATGTGAATTGGGGGGTTTCTGATTCAAATTGAACCCCTCATTTTTTAACACACTTACTTAGTTCTGAGCTTTGAACTGAGTCTGTTATGGCGTGTAAAATCCAGACACTTTTATGACTCAGAACACGGTCCAGAAGAATTGCTGAGTTCGAAATGAATGCAATAGGCCAATGGGTTTTGAAACAACATTAATGCCCATTTTTTGGGTGCGCATTCCCTATGTTTGCTCCCCATTTCAGATTTTTTACTTCACATAACTAATCACAAACCCTAGCTCACCCAATCTATAATTCACATTTGTCAAAATTTCAAAGCACGTGGGGTGTTTCGGGGAGCTAGGGTTTGTGTTCATTAGATGTGTTGGGAGATGGAGATCATGGCAAGGGAAATACACTTCCTCATTTGAGAAGGTAAACATTAGTGGTCTTGTAAAATAGGATTAGGATTTTGATGAACAAATCCACTTGTCAACTATTGTGTGCAAATGTTGTGTAGAAATCAAGTATGGAGATTACCAATGTACCCTTTTCCAATAATGGCTAAGTTCATAATTTGAGTGCTAGGGTTTTGAAATAGAGTTCTATTACAAGACTATTTACAAATTTTAATTGATGATCATTTTTATTGGTTACGATGTCTTAGGTAGAATAATGACTGAGAAACAAACACGTGAGGATCTCATACGTTCTAATGATGTAAATGCTGAGACTAAGGCCAACGAGCATGATGATAGGGAGGGGTCGGAAGTGGTGGGAATAACAAAAACTCATTGTAGGACATTAGAACGGCGAATGACTAAGAAAGAATTGAATTTGTTGATTTTCAAAAAGTTGAATAAATGTTTGTCAGATAAACATGCTAAGTGGTCAAGTTGAGTCGGGAAGGTTTGTAGGACGAGGGTGGACATAAAATATAATAATTAGCATAAGGTGCCTAAGGAGTATAAAGACGTCCTATGGATGGAGTGCAAAGTACCACTATATAAAATTGTTCATTTAAAACAAACCCCCCTTCCTAATATCACTATATTATCTTTTAGTTTTTCACATTCTAATCCATGGAATTCTTTATAGAGGCTGTTTGATATAGATTCTCCCGACATGGAACATTTAAGGAAGAAGACGATGTATATGTTATCCAAGAGTTGGAGGAAGCATAAATACACCTTATCTAGATATTACATATTCTCGAATCTTAAGGGAGACGTCCATAGTTAATTTATACCCATATTCAACAAGAAAATTGGGAGATCCATAAGAGAAAGACCTTAGAGAATGAATAGAACGTCAGTCCACATATCTATGTTTTTCTAACAATTTAGATGAACGTGTCTTTATTAGTGAATATGTTATGACATCCTAACGTAGGGTATGAGGGATGATAAGCAACGTATTTCCAAAATGAATGAAACTCCACATTGGAAAAACTGTGGGGGGATATGCTTTAGCGGCAATCCAAATGGTCAAGGCCGTTATGAGAAGGATGTCCAAGTCGCAATTGATGGTGGGATGACTGAGGAGGAGGTAAGGTTGTCGGTCATACCAATCGATGTTGATGACATTGAGAGGTGTGATCTATTCCTAAAGAGCTAACAAAATAAGGAGGGTCGGTTTGATAAAGACCCCGTTATTAAAATTGAGGAATGAGTGGTAGGTCCCAACTTCTTTAAATTCATTCAACTATTGCTTGTTCACATTTAAATATGATTTAATTTAATATTAACACATTCATAGGATAAGTTGAAACAAGACCAGAATGGCAATTCATTCAGACGGGTAAGACCGACATTCTCATAGAGGCAACTGGTAAAATAGATCACCCGGGACGTGCTAGAGGGGTTGGTTCATTTTTGTCACAAAAAGATGCATTCGGAATCGTTAGGTCTTACTATAGGGCTAAACCATCTATAGTCCACATCTTGCAAAAAGAGGCTCTTATTCGTGACAAACTCATGGAGCAACAAGATAACTTGATAAAGAGATTAATCCAACACACTAGTCTTCCAATACCCAAAAATTTAGACGATTTAACTCTTAGTTGGACACTTTCATCTAGAGAGTCACGCCACTCACCGTGAGATTTTAGGTAAACCACGAACCGAAATTATTAACACCGAGATATGAAGTCAAAAACCTTGACATAGCAATCATGTCAACACCCAAAAAGGTATATATGTGTGTGTGTTTTTTTTTTTCAATATCTCAAATGTTAAATTATGTCTTCATAATTAGTTATCATTTGTTTTTAAATATCTTGTAGAAATCAAACTTTTGTGAGCTATACGATGATTAAGGCGTGGAAGGTAGACCTCTCCATGTTTTCGACGAGATTTTTCACCCTTGAATGTGACATCATAATTCGGTACCGATTGTTGAAGGTATTTCATGGGTTTCATTAGAGAATCTATTGATCCTCAATGCCCTATTGCCAATCCCCGATGGCGAGTATAAGTAAGTGGGACCGGCTTGAGGAATTTTTTTTCTATGGCCTCATCTCCTAATTTATGTTGACCATTTGATGGAAAATTACTTGAAGGACATGACCACTTAGAAACCCAAGCCAGTAGTCAAGTGCCTAAAAAGATTAAAGCTCCGGGCACTCAAGCACTAATAATTAAGGATGCATCCAATATGTCTAGGTTTTGTACCTTTGGATGGTCTACCATCCTCATAACTCAACGTACTTATTCTCAGGAAATTAGTGCGTTTTTGGTCAAAAACGAGATATCATCGCCTCATGGTAAGACTTTGAAGACCTATGGAAGTGTGAGAAAGTTAACCAAATACTAATGTCTCTCTACCTACTGTGAGTACTTGCTTCAATCATTAAAATTGTTAATTTAAAACCCTTAGTCTTTGATATTATTAATGTTGTGACCTTTTCTTTTAAGGTACATGTATTACATTTCTATGCAAAAGGAAAAGAGTTGGGTCGGATATTTGTGTCCCCTCATGACCCAAGAATTAGGTTTTACAGTCCAAGAAAGGATCAACTACATCCGCAAGAGTTTGGCAAGGATAGATAATAAAAAAAATTGTTCTTTTCACCGTACATTAAGCGGTGAGGTTATAATTCAATTCAAGTGACAAACTATTTTTTGCTTCATATTAATTTATTTACATGTCTTCCAGTGACCATTATAGATTAATTTTAATCATCCCGTAGAAGAAGCAGATTTTTGGGATGGATCCACTTCATTTCCAAGCATCTGAGATATTCGTCAAAATTTTAGGGGAATTGATCAATGATCAAGTCGATTCAGATCCAAATGCGGGATTGGACTTTATCGAGATTAAGGTGTGGGTTTCTTCCCAAATAAACCTTTAATATTACTCGTTAATAGCTCAAGAATTTAAAATACTTATGTTTACCTTCAATTAGTACAAGAAAAAAATGGGAGTACGGCTACTACGTCATGCTATACACTGCCGAGTGTGTTCAACAAGTACGGGTGGATTTCTTTGAGAACGACAAGGTGAGATTTTAGTTGTTATTCTTTCCACTTTCAATTTCATAGGTATTCCTAGTTTTCATGATGTATGTTGATGAAACGTCAAATGCATGTATTTTTCGAACCATTTAACATCTCTTTTCTTATCTTTTGGTTGGAAGATTGCTAGATTTAGGTAGGTTTACATCATAAGTGGTTTAGATAACCATTTTCGGTTTTCGTATCTAAATCTTTCATTTTGTAACCTAGTTTGAGTCTAATGGAGTTTTGG
>JAULKK010305703.1:0-12261 GCA_032355705.1 Rubia peregrina
TATGTGAGGCACATAAGTTGGTGCTCAATATTGGGAGCCATCGTCTCCCTCATTGGTACTTGTCTCACCGACACTTCTCTCTCTTGTTGGGGAGGAGGTTGTGGTCCTCCTCAAGGAAATTCACTTTCTTGCTCCTCGGGATGTTCCATTGAGGTTGAACATGTAGCAAAATGATCACTAGGAGAATCAAGATTTACACTTTCCAATGAAAGTCTCCTAGCCCTTCTAATGTTCAATTCCAAATCCGGGTGGTAGTGTAAGGGTTCTTCTGATGAGGATCGCGTACAAACCATACACCAAGAATTCGAACAATACGTCCTTGAGCCAAACAAAGAGAAAATAAAACTAAACAAAAAACAAACAAACTAGCTTATATTCACAACTAGCACATATTCAAACCTAAAATGCTCAAACACTTAACAATATATGCCCTATCCTCGGCAGCGGCACAAAATTTGGGAAGTCGTCGTCGTACCCCTCAAAGATGATATTTTTAAGCCCTTTTGCTTACTAACTGCATTTAAGTAGCAAGTGGCAAGTCGGGATCATCCACAGAGATGGGGGATATTCTCAACTGTTTACTTATAAAATGATTAATATTATACTAGATATGTAGATACATACATATATAAGAGCGCATAAAGAGGAGGGTTTTGGTTGGGTTTGTCTAAGTTAACAAATTTAAGGAAAAGTTAAACTAAGAAAGCGTACAACAACTAAAACAGGATTAAGCAAAGATTACAAAGTCTTGGGGGAAATTGACCTAGACTTCCAAACCTTCTATCTATCATTTAACATATAACCTATTTAACACCTTTACTACTTGTTGTTAAGATAAATCTCCTATCCTCCTTTGATAGTAGTTTACTAGAATGAGTTCGACATCTCTAGCTAAACCTCACTAATAACCCCTTTAGTCGTTTAATGCCTAAAGGTATCCCATTAATGACATTCATTTCAAAGAATCAACAAGCTTGGTAACACTTATAAACACTACAACGTGTCTAAGCATTGAACCAATTCATGCATTTATACAAGATTAGCCAAGAACGTTCACAAACTTCTCTTATTTTCTACCCAAAACGAACATGATAAAGAATTCAACATTATCACATTTATCTAGCATTCATCAAATCATTAACCATAATAGAAGCTCTAAATTATGCTTTTGGATTTCATATCAAAAGGAGGAAGAATTAGTTATTTTCTCCAAACCCTAACAAATAATCATACAAGCAATTCGTATACTCAAACTTCCAATACTATTAATCTATTCAATGACCAAATTCAAGCACAATAGATACACAATAGCAAAGCATTAAATAGCTTCATACAAAGTTCTCAAGACATGGGATTGGAAGTCTTAATCAATTGCTCCCAAGACTAAGTTTAACTACTACAATTCATACTTAACAACAATAGTAATTCAAACATGAAATCAAGAAGAAAGCAAAATGAAAATGGAAGGAAAACTAGGGTTTTATGTTCAGAAATCGGGATAGAAGGGTTGCTGGAAAGGGGAGGAGATAAGAGAATATTTATAATACATAAAGTCCAAAAAGCATATATGGGCAGAGGGTCTTCGCGACTCGCAACACATGCGATGCGACTCGCGACGGGCAGAGTAACCTGCCGTCACATGTTTTCTTCTTTTTTTAGTCTTAGTGTAGTTGTCTCTTCCTCTCTTCTTCAGATCTTCATTGTCTTCAAAATGTAGTATTCATGGTCTTCAAATCTTC
Organism: Rubia peregrina; assembly: GCA_032355705.1. NCBI lineage: Eukaryota > Viridiplantae > Streptophyta > Magnoliopsida > Gentianales > Rubiaceae > Rubia > Rubia peregrina. Next base: position 1,740 of record JAULKK010305703.1, read on the forward strand.
CAACGGTAACCTCGTCTCACAAAATTCGTATTAAAGTGGCAAGAGCTCTAAAGTCGCTCTTAACTATAGTAATAGAATGTCAAGGTAAAATGGAGAATCCAAAGCACAAAAGCATACCAAAATGAGTGTAAATGGTCACAAAATCATCGTATAATATGGACGTATCACGTAGCAGTGGTGCGGTGGTGGTCCAGTAGTGGTGCGGCGGTGGTCCGATGACAATATTTAAGCATTAATGATGCTAAGGGAAATAACGTCATTTTCTTTTTTCTTTTAAATATTTTCCAGAATGGCAAAAATGTTTTTTCGCAAAATTCCAGCTAAAAGTTGCCGAAAAAGGTTATATTTGCATTTTCACTTATTATATAGGGTTATACTTGCACTTTCAATTATCAGAAGGTTATATATGCACTTATGTCAATTACATATGGTCACATATGCACTTTTCTCATCTTTTTTATTTTGACCTTATAGTTTTAAGTGTTTGGACTACAAAAAAAATCAGTAGTGACGCATATTTTGTGACATTTAAGGAAATGACACAATATTTGTTCCACCTTCAGGTGTCACTAAATATTTGTGAGATGTGCACATGTCACGAAATTGAATCCACATCACAAAATTTAATAACACTTCTAAATTGAATTGCATCTTGAAGCGTCACAAAAATGTAATGATATTTCAACGCGTTACAATACTTTAGTGACACGCTAAAGAGGGACACTTCACAAAGCGTCACAATATGTTTCTTTTGTAGTGTTAGTGATACTTTGTGAAGTGCCCCTATTCAGCGTGTCACTAAAATATTGTAACGCGTTGAAGTATCATTCTATTTTTTGTGACACTTCAAGATGCAATTCAATTTAGAAGTGTCATTAAATTTTTTGACATGGGTTCAGTTTAGTGACATGTGCACATCTCACAAATATTTAGTGACACCTGAAGGTATAACAAATATTGTGACATTTCCTTACTTGTCACAAAATATGTCACTATTGGAATATTTTTTTGTAGTTTTTGATTTATGGTGAATGAAATGAGTGAATTAATTTAGAAAGGAAAAAAATAGAATAAGTGAATAATTTTTTAAAAATCTTATCAAAAAGAAAATGTGTGCCAATGTAAAACAAATAAAAAGGAAAGTACACATAGAAGAAGTACCAGATACTAATGATTAAGGAAGAACATATCCAAACATCATGATGCAAATGGGTATATGGAGTAAAACGACGCATAGAGACGCACTACCCATCATTAATTGCAAAGGTTATGACATTAACATAAGCAGCGGAAAGCTGCTTAGAACAAAATTATTTCCTACAACTATCAATGGTGATGGGCAAAGAGTAATTCATGCAATTCAGTCAATTGTGGAGGAAATATCAGAGTTAGGTATATTTATCAATGATAAAAAAAATTATTGTGGAGATCCAATGGTTAATGAATTCCTACAAAAGATAACTCTATTACCAACCAATTACCGCAATTTCAAAAAATCAATCCACTGCATATGTCTTCATGGAGTTCAACTAATCTTTTATTTCAAAAAAAGGAAGAACACATTTTCATATTGTTAAATATTGAAAATTATCAGCATTTTTAAAAAAAAATCTTGAAAACGTCTTCACAATATTAAAAAATTACACCGAACAACTTCCATTCGTTTGAAAGCTTTATTTTTAACTATTCTATCATTAATATTTCTAACTGTGAATATTTTAAAATAGTAAAAAAAAATATATATATATATATAAAGAAACATACTTTGTAAAAAATCCAATAATGTCTCACATGATGTGATTATGTGATTATTATTTGTATATTAGTTAATATTAGATCAAATGTGACTTTTTTGAGAAAATATCCAGTGAGATCGTCGCATGATAGACTATGGTGAGACGAGAGGCCCAAATGCAATTACTAGCAAATTGACTGAAAAACGCAGGTCACAGAAGTCGGAGTCATGATGAAAATCTGGCTCCTAAGCACCTTCTACATAACTGCCATTTTTGGAAACCAAATCTTCAAAATTCAGGAATTTTATCTTTCTCAATCTCAATATCTCCTCTTCCAATGGAAATTCCAATCTCTGCAACATAGATCGAAGGTTGAAAAAATGATCGAACCACACAATGAATCGAATTGCTGCTCACAACCGAATGAAATCACCAAAGCAAGCAACCTACGATTAGTTAAATCAATGGAGGTAACATCTAATATATGGTTTGAAATCTCAAATTTTTATCAACCCTAACTTTAGTTTTGCAAAATATAATAATCAAATTTCAAGGAAGGTTTCGTTGTTACAAATGCTGGAAACAAAGCAATTAAAGGCAACGAAATTGTTGTACATAGGGGAGAAAGTAGCGAAGATGTTGAAAATGAAAATTCAACAAACGTTGATCAAGGTTTGGATTCTGATTACTATAATGATGTTGCTAAGAGTTTAATTACTAAAATGTTGGAATGCCTGAACAAAGACCTTACAAATACAATAAAATTGTATAAACACATGAAGTATGTGTATATGTATTATTGAATTTCCCAAGGTATGTATTTTTATGAGATAAATGTTGTTATGATGAGTTATATATCTTTTAAAAATGTTGGAATGTCTGAATTAGGAGCTTACACACACGATTAAACTGCATAAACACATAAACTAATGTGTACATACATTGTTGGATGACTCGTTAAGTTATGGATTTCAATACATGAATGTTATTATTAAGTGTTTCATTACTCTCTTTTTTTGGAATGTCTGAATTAAACCTTTAAATGCACTATCAAACTGCATGAATACAAGTATATATATTGTTGGATAATTCATCAGGGCCTGGATTTCATTACAACAATGTTACTGGTAAGTGTTTCATTACTTGAATTTTTCTGAAATGTCTAAACTAGGACTTCAAAATCCTATCAAGTTGCATACACACTTAAAGTAATGTGTGTGTGTGTGTGTATTACTGGATGTAGTTTATCGTTGTTATCTTTGTATGTTTCTATGATGTGATTTTAACTCCAATCTTATCAATTTATCTCAAGTAGATGTCAAGGATTGCTTCACAGGTTTGAGAGTGAAACCGTTATCAAAATTTCATGATTTGTACCAAAAATAGTCAAACGCATTGGGCTTGGTGTACGATCATCAACACGACAGTTAAAAAATACATAACCATCACCGAGACACAAAAGTAAAGACTTAAACACCAGACACCCTCCATCGATATTTACAATGAAAAGGCCACTAAAAAGTACAAAATAAAATTAAGGGAAAATGTTGTCACGTGAACATGATGCATAGCTGGAATTCGGATAAAATTCATCAAAGTGCCTATGAATTTACAACATCATGTGACCTCTCACTATCATGAATTCACAAGAATTGAGTGGCAGTATTTGCGAAGAAGTGGAAAAAAATTACATAAGGGAAAACAAAGGCTATAGAAGGAATGAAATAAGCATGCTTGAAGCCTAGCCATGTGTTCAAATATATGGATTTCAAAGACGAAGGTATATAGAGTTTAGGACATACAAATAATGACCACTTGAACTACACCAATAAGCTTCCTATGAAAGAAATTGAAGGAGGTGATGCTCAGCAAGTAACTGAGAGGCTGTCACAAAAATATATTGAAGAGGAAGATTTTTTTTCTTCTTTAGAGTGAAAGTTAATGACTAACCACATTGTTTTAGAGGGACTCGATGATAAAGGATGAGTATTCACTTTATGGCTATCTCGTTGTCTTTGACACAACATACAATAATTTATTTTGTATTTAGGAATGAAAAACCAGAGTAACATAGTGATGTTTGGATGTGCTTTCATTGCTGGTGATAAAGCATCAACTTTCGAATGTCTTCTCGATATTTTCTTTAAAATTATGGGAGGTAAAGAGCCAATAACAATATTTGCAGACCAAGATCCAGTAAATGGGATAAGTCATCGAAAATGTTATAAAACTTAAATTCAATTGATCTGGCCTATTTTAGTTCATACTTTTATCCGTTAACTTCACGTGTTTATATCATTAGTTCATGTGTTTGATATGAAATGGGTAGGTAATGAGCATAATATGTAACAATTTGTTCATCTTGACGAAAAGGGTTGTAGAACATGACACACGCTCAGGATGAGAGGAGATTATTGAGTACTCCACAAACACACACAACATTTGGAACATTTCATGTATGCATTTCGAACCCTAGAACGTTTGTCACCATTTTATCTTGATGATGAATTCCCATCACATATATGTGAGTGGTTAAAGCAATATTCCCTCCGTTCATTAGTGTTTGACACATTTTTTACTCCATTTTCTCAATGTATGTTTGACCATTAATAACTTTTCCTACATATGTTAATATCATGTAAAATTTTAATATTTGGGAAGTACATGATACGAATAATCCAATGATACCTCACATGATAATATTACTACTTATATATTGCATGAAATTTGTGGTCAAACTTGGCTAGAAAAAACTGACCAAAAAGTATGTCAAACTTAGCTAAACGGAGGGAGTATGAAAGATTGTTTGGAGATTCAGAGTATGCATGCATGTTTTGGAGGAGACATATTGCATTTTTGGTGTTTTGCGGGTTAAGGACGGCAATGGTTGTAATAAATGAAGTCGGTATATGAAAGAAGATGGTTGAACCACCTTCTATCCTTCAATAATGTTTCACTTGATGATGTTTCAATTTTGGAACCTGTTTCGGTACAATTAAAAGCTCTGTCAATCACTAATTCGTTATGGGTGAATTTTTTTATTTCATTAAAACTTTATTGACATTTTACTTATGTATTTCTATTCTAATGTGATGTGCTCATCACCGGGTGAAGCGGAAGATAACTCATTCATGGTAGACAAGTACAATAAAATGAAAAACAGATATGAAAAGGATTATACAGTTGAGGAAGACGAATTATGGAACCAAAAATATTGTCAGGGCAACTAGGCGTGCGGAGAGACATGGACAATGGTCGTAATCTGGGACATCCAATTAGATTTACAATTCTAAATTATTGATAATGTTTCCATATACTGAATCATGTTTTGTGAAGAACATTTGGTTTATGTATGGTATGTTCCAAACAATGTAATTTGTTACGCTCATAATATTTTTCCCCACAGTTTCATCTTATCAATAGGTTTTTTTCCATCTTCTTAAGTTGGTAGCGCACAAGGTAAGTTTCCTTATTTTCCTGTTGCACGTGACCAAAGAAATGGGCACTCTAGCTTCCTTATTCGATCATAGTTTCATGTTTGAATTAGTGAACTTTGTAATTATAAATTATTTTAACAAATAAATTAATAGTGATGTCCTGATATCAAAAGGACAATAAAAAAGGGTGATTTTATTGCGTAATGCATTTTCACTCTTGGGGTTGTAATAAAAGAAATGGGGTCACAGCACAAAAGGTCGCATATATTGGAAACACTTTCAAAACAATCTTACAACCTGGGGAATGAAAAAAGAAAACCACCTTATAGTAGAGCATGGTGGTTGTGCATGTCTTACAATTAACATATTATAATATAACATAACAAATTACACGGTGGTGATACATGCCTTCATGTAGAAATTGGTGGTGGTATATGCCTCAAAATTTCAACTTCAAATATGTTAATACATATGTAATAAAGTACAAGTACTCGTTTCCCTTAAGGTCAAATCGAATAGAAAAAGTAGACCAACAACAGGTTATAAAGAGACCCTTCCTATCACCAAACAACCGGAGCATGCTTTCACACGAAAGGATCTCCCCATCTCCCCCCCAATAGCCATTTTAGACCTATCCACATCTCGGGATTATTCTCCCTAAAATGTGATGGAAACTTAAATTATGTCTTGTCCCTAACTGGATTGAACACTTTCAAAAAGGCAGCCTGAAGCTTAAGCCCAACATTGTTTTAAAAAAAACTCTGACGTCACAAAATAATGAACATGAATGTTTTTTTAAAAAAAATACAAAGTTGTTAATGGATTAAATAAAAATTAATCAAGTAAAACTTACTGGTTTTAGTTTAGAATTTGTGGATGTATTTTTAGAGGGGGCGTCGGAAGGAAAGTGAGTGTCAAATTTTGAGATCCAATATGCACCTTTACATAGTTGATAAAAGTTGTAGGTCATCAATGGTCAGCGAATTCAATTTTCTAAAAAATCTAATTAAAAACCAAATGTGGACCAAAACCATGTATACATTCAAAATTTAGAGAATTGAATTTGTATGAAGAACAAATTCAAAGTAAAATGCATGTATGAGTGAAATAAAATTGACTGATATTCAGGATTGCACGACTTCACTAATATCATATTTCTATATTCATAACTATTCTGACATTGGAATTAAGAGCCATGTCAGGATTTTTACTCAATACCACCATCAATTAAACCATTCAACGACGCTTGAAATCTAACTCCCATTGTTTTTCACACATAAAATGACGATTCTTTCTTAACCGTTGTTTCTCACACGTAAGACGGAGATTCTTACTTAACAAGCGTTTAACATTTTCACGCAGACGTTATTTGGTCTTTATTCAGCATGACAATAGGTTCCGATATTGGAACATGTGGCGGTCTCGCATCGGTACACAAAAAATCATGCGCATTAGCACCGTTAATGGCTATTCATGTACTAGTGTTTGGCCACTCAATTTTTTTGATCATTTTTTACCATTGAACATTCAAAATAGACAAGTCATGAATATTTCTAAGGTCAAGCTGTTAGTTGACAAACTAGCAGTTTCCAATATAAATTCAACTCCTGGATCAAAACTGGCAAACAAACTATCACTAATGCAGGATTAGGCTAGAACATAAAAGGTTAGAAGGTGGTTCCACCCTTCTTCTTTTTTCTAGAACTGGCTTTGTAGGTAGGATTAGACTATGATGACACTATTTAGAAGGTGGTTTCACGCATTTTTCATATAATTGTCTTCTTAGAGAGGTCTCCACAAGGGGTGTATTATCGAAAGTTTTTGCAACGGTAGTCCAACTAAGAAACATCGATCGTTATGGTTAGACGGCTAAAATTCTTTTTATAAAAGCTAAAATTCTTTTTCGCCAAGGCCCAAATACATCTCAGTTCAAATTGCTAAAACTTGTTTTATCTTTTAATTTTCTCTAACCCAACAGTCATCCTTTCTTTTTGTCTCATTTTCCTCTCCTTCTTTTTTAAACTTACCTGCGGCATGCACTTTCTTCTCTCCTTTTTTGTTCATATTTTTCAATGATGATAGGGTTATTGGTGTTGAGCTAGTGTGTGTTATAAGTAGAGAAGAAGACAACATAGTTGCTCTCGACCACAGATGAAACAAAAGATAAAGTATGGTGATATATGTTGGAGTTTGTGTAGCGTTTGATTAGAATTAGATTAAGTTTTCAATTGAAGTTTGGGATTTAGTTTATCAATGGAGCATTGTGTTGATGAGTTTATTGAGTTGGTAGTTGTGGGTTGTTGGTGGTGGTCGTGGTTTACCGCTGAGTTTTCTAGTTTCAAGTGAGAATCAAAAGCTTAGTTTTTCCCCAAACATCATAGAGAAATTATGATGTATGAACTGGCATCAGAACATGTACACGATGATTTTATTAATTGACCTCCATCGTCTGGTGTATGGCACATCCAGAAATGGCAGTTCATAACCGGCATCGTAGACCTAAGAAAATCACCATGGAAGGTATTCCCCCACTAGTGCATGCTCAAGAAAATTAGGCACCCCCGACTTCCAATACTCATGAAGTTGTAAATAAGCAGTAATACACCTCCCCGCCAGTACCACCGAGGACCTGGACCATAAATAGATGTTAAAGGAGGCTGATGGTGGCGATATTCAAAATGAATTCACCCACATCTCATGTTATTTCATGGATTATTCTCTTCACTGCAACTTCAACAGTTCAGGTAGGGAAAATGCCTTAGTAAACTTTCTTGAACCCTTCGAATTCAAGTTGCACTTAACTTTTAAAAAAATATATGAAATCACCAAAGCATGGGAGTTTATTTGGTTGGATCCCCATTCCTTCAATAATCAATTTAAATGTTCCATAAGACTTAATTAGATTATTTTCTTACCAAAAACTTCTATGGTAAAAAAACTTCAGTGATTGCAAATAGTGAATAATTAAACCCTTATATGTACTGCAAAAGTTGTGGCTGGTAATCTCCATTCAGGGAAGATGATATTCGTTCGAAAATAGGAGTTTCAAGCCTAAACATGCAGTTGTGTATCAGTGGTACTCCATGTTGTAGGAAATTTGTTTTCCTCAATATTTATTTCTAAAGGAGACTTCCAGCTTTGTTGCTTGTCTAATTTGTACCATTGTGGCTGATTTGCAAATAGAAAAAGAAGAGAAATATGAGAGTAGCATCCACTCAACCACACATTCTAATAGACAGCATACAGTCCATTTGTATTAAACCCTTAACCAAATAAGTCAAGGAATTAATCGAATTCTATGAAGAAGCTATGTTATTTTGGAGAGTAAATTTTGTCAAAGCATCTGCAGGTCTATTAGTTTCTCCAAAAGATGTTATGCATTGTAGATATGTGCAACCTACTTTCCAGTGTTTCAACCATGTTGAAAATTTCCCAAGGTGTTGAAAAGGATTCTGCAATGCAATTTACAACTTGCAAGCAATCAATTTTGATGGTATAATGACTAAATGACTTATCCTCTGCCATTATACCGGCAAAGTTAATGGCGAGCAATTCAACATGTAAAGGGGATAGGGCATCAATAATTATATATTTAGAGAATTTATAGCTATCACAGATATCGTTGTTTATTACCCTTCCAATAAGCATCGACATTCACTCAAGTTTGGTTTCTTCCATAAGAACTTGACAATCTTTAGTTTAACTTTTATTTGGTTTAACTTTTGTTTTAGGTTTAGGCATCAATCCAATCAAATTCCCGTTTAAGCCCATTGTTTATTCAAAGACAAAGGTTTCTTAAGTAAGCAAAAGTAAATTGTTTCACCTAAAAGTATAAAATAGACATTAAAGGCTTTGTTTTCATATAAGAACCTACTTCTCACCTTCCATAAACACCAACATGTGACACATGGTAAAATTTGAATTAAATTAGAGTGCAGATTGGTCATGCCAGTATATGACCAATAAAAGATAATTTATCCCATGAGTTTTGAAAATTAAAGCATGGTATGCACAATCAAATATGTACTTGTCTCCATGTCAACTTAGACAACAAACATTCATTTGAAAAAGTGTTCCAAGGTATCTCTAGAATTTCAAGAAGCACATTTCGAAACCAAACTAATACCCATAGTTTCAAGCACATCATCAAAACTCAGAAACCATTCATGAGTTTCCAAATAAATATTGAAATTTTGGGTTGCATTCTTGATTGTCATACCTTTTCCAAAGCAGACTCAGAGTGTTTATGTCTTCTAAGCAGTTGGTAAGCAGAAATGAAAGTACAAGAGCCATTTTTATCCGGCTTCCATATTTGCTCTTAACCCTTAAACCCCGTATTTTTTGCTTTAACTCTATGTAAGATGTCAATGAGGCCCGCCATCCATTTCTCACCCTAGATTCTCTTTGTATTCTACATTCTGAAGTTAAAATACCGAACTAACAATATCACAAACACTATGAAAGCAAATGCGATTGTGGATATGGGTAACACCAGAATCAAAATATTTGTGATAATTTCATGGTTACATAACCAAAGGGATGGAAGTGAGATCAAAAAATTTATCTTGGTCGGTCATCTTGAAACTCCAACTGTATGGTTAATGGGATGAAGTTAGTAAACTAGTGGAAGCAGAGAAGTGTACATACATATAATTCTCAAACAATGGTGTCATATCTAAGCAAAAGGAAAGAATTGAATGTGTAGATCTCTCGAGGGCAACGATAGAGTGACATTGAGCTCATTTATTCTGGATGTATGTTTGCTAGTGGTGTCGTTGGTGGCAGAGTTAGAATGATGGAGAGGGAGTTGGCGTTGTTATGGAATGGAACTTGGCGGTGGGATTGGTGTAGGAAATGTAGGGGAAAGTGCGGCGGCATATGTTGAGTTGGGGTGTGGTGGATGAAGAGTGAAGAAGAGGAAAATGAATGTTATATTTGTCCTCATCTTTGTCATGAAATTGGCATGTGACATAACATATTCATTATTTATTTCCTTATGTAACATAATGGCTACAACTAGAGCTGTCAATTCGGTTATTCGGGTCAGGTTCGGGTTCGGGTCAAACGGGTTCGGGTTGAAATGGGTCGAAATCTGTTGGTCGGGTCGGGTCGGGTTGAAACGGGTCGGGTTGAAACGGATCAAAGTCTGTTAGCCGGTTCGGGTCGGGTCGAAATGGGTCGGGTTGAAACGGGTCGAAGTCTGTTAGTCGGGTCGGGTCGAAACGGATCGAAGTCTGTTGGCCGGGTCGGGTCGGGTTGAAACGGGTCGAAACCTGTTGGCCGGCCGGGTCGGGTTCGACACCCAATAAAGCAATCTTTTTACAAAATTAAATTATGTTTTTTGATTTG
>JAULKK010305714.1:0-12260 GCA_032355705.1 Rubia peregrina
TTATTCGGATATTCGGGTCGGATTCGGGTTTGGGCTTTTTAGAGGCAAAACCGAATAACCCGAACCGAATAACCCGAAAACCAAATAACCCGACTCGATGCCCACCCCTATGTAAAACTCATCAATGATCACTTTATACAAACAACGCCTAAAGGTATTTTATCAATGACATCATGCACAAATAACCAATAGATTTGATAACAACTACCAGCATTCTACCAATTGCCTAGCTATTTAACCAAACAAAACATTCATTAGAGTTAATCTAGAAAGATTGACATTCAAGATTCTCCCTTTTAGTTATACCATGGAATACGCATGAAGACAAACCATATTATCATATTCATCTAGCAATATTAACATCATTTACACAACAAGAGGTTCTAGTTCCATGTTCTTAGATTTCATGCCAAACGGAGAAGAGATTGTACACTGCCTTAACATTTTAACATGTAATTATATAAACATTTCATATTCTCATACATCCCTCACATAAATTAAGTAAACAACCACATTAATTTCACAATATATGCAAAGTAATCAAGACTTCATAAATTAGTAAATAGAGTTTCTCACTACACGAGCTTGAAAGCTTCAATCAATTGCTCCCAAGTGATAACTTAGCTACTAGAGTTCATACTAACATACAAGAGAAAATCAAACATAATCCAAGATGAAAATTGATGAAATAAAAACAAGAACTAGGGTTTTGAAAGAGAGAAAGTCAAGAAGAAGAAGATAGGAAATAAGATGATGAGAATGCTATTTATAGTACAAGAGAAATTCTAAAATAGGCCACTTGCAGCAGGGCTGTCGCGACCCGTGGGCGGATCCTCGCGAGATGTGAGGTGTTTCCCATGGTCGCGATATGTACAAAAAGTTGCATCTTCAATTCTTCATTTCTCTAGTCTAAGTATTCAATTATTCATTTTTTCCTCAATTATTCAAGTTTCCATTCTTCAAACCTTCAAATAAAATCTTCAACTCTTCAAATCTTCATGTCGTTTGCCTTGTCACACCAAATTCCCTAGAAAAGTAATAAGAGCGCAAAAGTCGCTCTTAACTCTCCTAAGAGAATTTCAAGGAAAAACTCAAGATATAAAGAACAAAAGTATACAAAAGTGAGTCCAAAATATCTTAAATTACTACATAAACTGAACATTAAACCTCACTACAATTGAACCTTACTCGTCCTCAAGTAAGAAAATATTCAAGAACACAAAGAGATTTAATATTCATTTCTAACCCTAATATTTTTCCATTCAATACCTCACAAAACTTTCATTATCATAAATCTCAAAATCAAAGATCAAATGAAAATTTTCACACCACAACCCCAATTCATAATTCTGCCAAACCTTCCACCTATCAATTCACTCTTACCAATAAATCAATATTAGAGAAATCCATCTCATATGGCTGTTAATTCAGGTGGAAATGGATGTACTTATCACATGGTTTCTCTCTCTCGCGCATCATTCCTCGTGTTTTACAACCTCATAGTCGATAGGAACTCAAGGGTGTACCTCAGATAGGTAGGGCAGCTCTTGCTTATGAACTCTCATAGACCTTCTTTGGTAAGGAGGTAACTCACGGGATTGCGCAATCATAGTACCTCCAAAGCGCTTTTGTCAAAAAACTTGGTCTCCTGAATATTCCTTGATAGCTTGGATAGAAGATCCCATATTTCGGCAAAGTCACTTGTGATTTTGTTCGACCCAGTATACTTATGAGGTCTCGGTTGCAGAACCAGAGGAGGAGGTGAAAGTGTCGCCAATGAACTCGCCCCTCTTTGTACCCCCGATCTCTTTGGTGCCATTATACAACAAGAGCTAACAACACACCGAAAGATGGCAATACTCACAACTAGACACTTTTACAATACTAGGAATCAAGAGTTTCAAGAAACACTAGTATTTTCCATGAGTACCACAATTTCCATCATGTAATTACCACTATGCAATTATCACAATAAAATATCCAACATGTATTGACGAATATGCGAGCATCATTATGCAGTTCATACATCAAAATCACAATCATATAGTCGACACACTATAATCAACATGTAACTACAAATAGGCAAGCATCCTCATGTCACTACAATTAGGGATTCAACAATATTCAAATCTAGATAGCTCAATCAACCCCTTATGTGTTATCCTTACAATGATCATCCACATACCATAATTTTACTCCAACAATGAATCCTATTCCAGCCAAGAACACTTATGTATTTTGCCAAGAACACAATTTCAACCAACATCATGTAATTAGCCAAAAATAAAGTTCACATAAGCATACTTAAGCAAGCCCACACAAAAATCATGCAATATCCACAATCTTAACTATCCAAATCCACACAATCATCACAAACATTCAAACAAACTCATGAATTTAAAATATCCTCACAAATTAAAATTCATAAACTACACAAAAATTGACAATTCAAGGATGGAGAATTGAGAATTATACCAAATATGTGTGGTGGAGGATGAATTGATAAAATCCAAACAATCCCTAACAAAAAAAATAGTGAATCTCCAAAATCCCCCAATTTATAGGATTTATGCGATTTCTCAGATTTATGGGTGTTTAGGTGTTGCTTGTAGTGTGGAAAGGCTTGAGAGAGTGAGGGTAATGGATTTGCAGTGTGGAGGAGGGATTTTTTAACTGGATTGATGGAGGATGAAGTGGAAGAATGGTGGTAGTGATGGGAGAACGATGAAAGTGAGGGAAGTTGTGGTATAAGATAGGTTTTGCACATTTTTCATTGGGTTACTAAACCCTTGTTGTGACCCATGTGGAAGGTTCCTCGGCTCGCAACAAATGTCTACTAGGAGTTCAATTTTTTTTCAAAATTTCCTAAAGCTTGTCACGAGCTGTGGAGATTCCCATGGCTTGTGACAGAAGATTTACTTGAAGTTGTGAAATGGCCACTGTTCTGTCGCAAGCCATGAGGAAAGTCCCACAGGTCGCGATGAAATGATCCTATAACCCCTAAATTTTTCTGAAGTTTATCGTGACTCGTGAAGGATTTTCACGGATCGTGACAAAGGGTGTACTGGAAGTTATAAAATGGTTACTGTTCTATTGAGAGCTGCGAGGGAAGTCCCACGGGTCGTGATAGATTTTAATTTGGGAGCTAACATTTTTCTTGAAGTTTGTTGTGACACGTGGGGGATTTGTACTGCTCGCGATAGCAACTTGCTGGAAGTTGATTTTTTTGGCTCCTATTTTTCGCGACCCATGGAGAGAATCCCACGGCTTGCGACAACCTTTACCTCTACACCTAGACAATTTTGTTTTCAACTTCCAAAGTTCCTCTTTTCTTCACCATTCTCATGCCTTTCACTTCTTCATTCATTCTTGATCCTCATACTCAATTCAACACTTCAATCACCCAATGCAATGCACTTTTTTTCCTACAAAATGTCAAGAATTTGAACAATAAGCAATGAAAATAGATGGCGAGTGCTCGATCAAATTAATTAGGTCTTGTAGGAACAAGGTTCAAGTCTACCGGTCTGTTACGATGTCTCAGCTGCATACATTCCACTAAGTCCACCCCAATATGAGTGCTCTCCTATTCCGACTTCCCCTCGAGCATTTGGTAGCATAGCCGAGACATCGACGGGTTCTTTGCCCCTATAGGGATGGAGTGATAGAAGTTTTGATAATTCAAGAGATGGTCACGGTGAGACGAGCCATTTATCAGTATGAGTAATTTTTGGTCAGTTATACGGCGCTGAATTCGTTCTCGAGCCTTGTACACACTGCCCATCATACTATGGGAGCTAGCCATGCTTGAAGTCGTTACCATAATTGCAATGAGGGGGATGCCGAAGGCAGGGCTAGTGACTGGAGTGAATTCTTCATTGGAAAAACACAATCGTGAAAGAAACAAAATAATGAAAAACAATGATAGAAACTAAATTGAAACAACATCGATGGAAAATCACGAATGACTATCCGAATGATAAAAAACAAGTTTATTTAATGTGTTCAACATGACTCACTCCCTTCTCTGGCTACACTCGCTCATCGGATTGAGAAGATCAGTGCCTTCCACTTTCTCAGGCTCAAACTTATCTTAGTAAGACCTCAAACTTTGTTCATTAACCTTGAAGGTTTTGGATTCCATCGCACCATGTGGGAATACCTTTACTACCTCAAAAGGACCCGCCCACCTTGACCTTATCTTACTGGGAAACAAGCGAAGAAGGGATTGGAATAGGAGAACCTTTTAATCAACATCAAAATTCTTCTTATTGATCATCTTGTCATGCTATGCCTTTGTCTTCTCTTTGTAAATCTTGGCGTTTTCATAGGACCTCTTTTTAGCTCCTCTAATTCTTTTAATTGCAACTTCCTAGGCAACCTGGTCTCATCTACATTGACGTTGAAGCTCTTGACCGCCTATACACTTTATGCTCTATCTCCACTGGTATATGGCATGACTTTCCAAAGATAACTGATATTGTGACATACTGATTGGTATCTTGTAAGCCATTATATATGCTCACAAAGAATTATTCAACCGAGAACTCCAATCCTCCCAGTTAGGATTAACCATTTTTCTCAAGAATGGACTTGATTTCCGTAATGGAAACTTTGGCTTATCCCTTGGTTTGCGGGCGATAGGTGGTGGAGATCTTGTGAGTGACACCATACTTCTTCAAAAGAGCCTATATTCTCCTATTACAAAAGTGGGTTCCACAGTCACTAATCAAAGCTCGAGGGGTCCTAAACCTAGAGAAGATGTTATCCTTTAAAAAATATGCAACCACTTCATAATTATCAGTCCTAGTGGGTTTTGCTTAGCCCACTTTGACAAATGATTGATAACAAGAAGAATATATGTAAAGTTATAAGAGTTAGGGAAAAGTCCCATAAAATCAATTCCCCATACATCAATTATTTTACAATATAGCATCACTTTTTAGGTCATCTCATTTCTAGAAGAATCGACAACACTGGGTAATGAGCTACTAAGAGGCCAAAATGAGCTACTAAGAGCAATATCATACCAAACGACTATCTAGCCCCCATCCCTCATGGACAATCGACAACACTGGGTAATGAAGTACCTCACAGGATCAGGGCAGACGATCAACCATAATATTAGACCGTCATCAATGGTTGAAGTGGTGAACTCTCCATGGCTAAGTACTACTATGGTCAGTGACCTCGCTACATATGCCAGATGCACTGTATCACCGTTCTTGCTCGACTTCACCTGCATCTGTCAGGTGATGGTAAACTAGAACAATCCCAACACAAACCTTGAGCTATCCATGGTGCTATTAGGAATCTCATTTTTTTTGCTTCCCATGGAAACACACGGAAATCTCTTGGTAGGTTATAGAGTGGGCCTCATTCCCCTGATGGATTCTCTTGGCTGGCTCATGCCATTTGCCTCATGCCAGACACATGACCCGAGGCTTGGTAAGACACGTGTCATAGCTTCTTCCTCCATTTTTGTCACAAACTTTTCCTACACCCAAAAACACAAAATCAAGCATAATACTGCTCCAACTCAAAAATTGATGACTATAATTCCCTAAAACACCACTAATTTTACAAAAAACATTCCCAAAAACCACGATAACAAAAAACCTACTCAAGAATCATAAAAACACAGTTTTTTTATTGTCGTTCTCATGAATTATTTTTCATGCATTTTCAAGGATTGAGATAAACTTACCGGTGGGTCGCCGGAATCACCATCCGCTACTCCACCCCTATAGGTAGGTCTCCACAGAACACGAGGCTTACCTCTTATCTTTGGAGCCAAATACCAAACAAGTTCACCCCTAACAATTTTGACACTTTCTTATTGACTTTGGGCATAGGAAAAGATTCAAGAGGCTTAAACTCCTTAACCCGCTTCCTCACTACTGCATGTTAGTCCTCACATTTGGAAAACAAGAATCCTTAATAGCACAAGGAACAATAACATCATGCATATCAACAATAACATCATTAACATTATCATTCAATGAGGTAAGAACATGTAAGGTCTCAATGTTAGGTAGAAACTCATCACAATCACTATTCATGCAAGATTTATCAAGTTGATCAAATTCATCATAGAGGATTATACCATTACATGCAAGAGAGGAATTTGAGGATCCATGATTAGATTTATCAATATCAAAATTGACCTTATCTATGTCATCATCTAGGATTAAGGCTCCCAGGTGGATATCTATTTTGGTCCTAGATATTTTCATAAATGGTCTCCCAAATAAAATTGGGGGTGCACCTCCATCATGCAACATATCATGGACATAGAAGTCCGCCGGAAAAATAAGATTTCCAACTCTAATTATCACATCCCTAACTAATCCCATAGGACTAGCTTGGGAATGATCGGCCAATTGGACTATCACCCTAGTCTCCCTAGGCTCTACCAAATCAAGAGTTAATACAAGCTATATGGGATAACATTAATAGAGACTCCAAGATCAATAATAGAATCCTTAATTAGTTTAATAGCTAAATAGATAGGAATAGAAATCATGTAGGGATAGTCACATTTCTTAGGAAGGTTTCTATGAATTAATGTGGAAATTCTCCCTATTTTCAATATTCCTACCCTTTTAATAGGCTCATGCCTCATCCTAGTTCATGCATTCTTCATAAACTTAGCATATGATGGAATTTGCTCAAAATACATCTGCGAGTGGAATACTAACTTCAATCCCTTTGAAGTCTTGATGAATTTGTTCCTCGTTGGATGCCCTCTTTGCCTTCCCCTCAAAGCACTCTGGAATGGCGGCGGAGGGTTGATTTCCTTTGCCTTGGTGGTAGGGAGCTCTTGTACGGACTCCTCTTCAACAAGTTTCTCTTCCTTTTCAAATGCGGATTTGGTGTTCTCCACTATCTTGTCATCCTCTTGAAAAGTATCCTTCTCGGCTTCTCTCACTTCCTTCCCACTCCTTAACTTTAAAACACTTGCATTTTGTGGATTGAATTCGGGTTAGGAAGTTAGCTTGGCGTAATCTCTTGCTTTGAGTCAGCTAACCGAAGTAGCCAATTGCTCCAATAGCATCTCGATATTCTTAATGTTCGAGAATGCCCTCGTTCCCAACTCTTTGAGGTCTCACTTTATTCACTCCGCAAACATGTCATTCTTTTAGGTCATTTGAGCGATTGCCTCCAAAACCCACCTCGATCCGAATTGTAGAGATGCCCATTTTTGTTAGAAGGTTCTTCACCTCCTTGGGAAAGGTTGAGGTGGAACTCCCTCTTGATTGTATCCTTGGTTGTTATCGCGTCACCTAAAATTTGGGTGGTCTCGATATCGGGGATTGAAAGAGTTGGCATACGGGTCTTGGAGATTGTCCCCTTATTCCCTGAGAAACCTTATTGTTGCCCTAACCAACTTATTTATTCCCTCCATTGTAGTCCAAATCCTTCACTTTCTCAAATTCATACACTACTTGTGGGCACATGTTGTTCATACGGTCCAAACTACAAATCCCGCAAAACTTCACTTGGTGAGTCCTCCCCTTCATGAAATCTTTCATCATCGATGCAAGGGCTTGGGCTTGCTCTTTAGCTTAGGGGAGTTAGTGGGTTCTTCCAATGTCTTCACTCTTGACCAGGTCTCAAATTGGCGCGTTTAATTATATATCTCCTCAAAAAAGGCCATTGCGTCCTTGGGGCTCTTGTTCGCTATCAATCCATTACATTCGACATTCACCATCCGTATGTCCTCATCACACAAGCCCTAAAATAAATAGTACATGAGATCTTCCTCCTTGAAAGGATTATACATGTAGCTTGCTAAAATCCACTTGAAGCATTCCCAATACACATAAAGGGATCCATTCGAGAGCTGCGAGATGTTTGTCTACTGTTTCTTCACCTGGGGTAATTTGAAGCGGAAAATACTTCTCTAAGAACCGACGCTTCATATCCATCCATGAAGTGATACACCCTAGTGGGAGGTAGTACAACCAGTCCTTTACTGCATCTCAAAGTGAAGATGAAAATGACTGTAAGTTGTTGTCTTCTCTCGAGACTCCCGGGGGCTTTATGTTTGTATATACCAAATGAAACTTCGATAAGTGCTTGTTTGAGTCCGTGCTGGCCATCCCATGGAATGTAGGAAGACATTTAATTATCCCACTCTTGAGATCACATGTAACATTCTACAGAAGAGGCAAGAAGATAATGCAGATGGGTTGATTCTCCAAGTTAGGAGCCATCAACTCCCTCAACATTCTTTTATCTTCCGCCATACATATAAGGGTGGATAATAGCATATACACACACACACACACACATATATATATAAATTCAATCAAAGAGGGAGGAAGGGAGGGGGTGTGGTTTGGATTTCCTAAATTATGAATTGAAAAACAAGATACCTAGCATAAAAAGATAATTGGGCTAATCATACAACAACTAAGAAAAGAGGATAAAAACAAAATTGACAAAGCCCGGGGCACAATTGATTCCCACTTCCAAGCCTCTTATAGATCCTAAAAATAATAATTCATTTACTCATCTTGATGACCTATTGTGAATGCTACAACTCCATTTTGAAAACAAACATTCCGTTCTTATTAAGAGTAATTTACAAAAGCATTCAAAGAATATTTGTAAACCTCATCAATGATCACTATAGATAAACAATGCCTAAAGGTATTTCATCAAGGACATCATACATAAAGAACCAATAGATTCGATAACAACTTTAAATATTCTACCGAATGCCTAGTCATTTAACCAAACAAAGCATTCATTAAGGTGAACCTAGAAAGATCGACATTCAAGATTCTCTCTTTTAGTGCTACCTTGGGATACATATGACAACAAACAACATTATTATATTCATCTAGCAATGCTAACATCATTTACACAACAAGAGGTTCTAATTTTAGTTGAAGACATGTATAATTGGGATGATGAATAAGTGAAACCCACAAAAATGCCCAAGCTTAAACACCCTAAAATTCAAAATCTCCAAAATTTAGGGTTTTGGGTTTCTTGGAGTAATTGGAAGAGAATTTTATGAAATTGGTTAGATATACAGTTCGGGATTGGATTGGGAGAGATTCCAGCCAGTTTAAACGTTGTTTTCTGGCCAGATTTAGTGGCAGGTAGGTGGAGAAACGGTGGTGGGATTGTACCGGCGACGGAAGATGGGTTGTGGAAGAAAAGAAATGATGAGATCTGCTTATTTTTTCCAAATACACCCACTGTCGCTCTCGAGATGGGTATGTTGCAAGTCACGACGTTGGAGTCAATGGACTCCAATAATTCAAATAGTCATCACGCTCGCGACACACTTGTCGCGAGTCTCAAAAATTGGATATTGGGAGTTGCAAAATTCCCAAATTCCTCTGATTTTTGTCCTGATCGCGAAATGGCAATCACAACTCGCGAAAGCCTATCACGACTCGCGACAAGTGCATTGTGACTCGCAAAAATATGTTACAGGGATTTGCAATTTTTCCTAAAACTTCTGAATTTCATCGTGATCGCGACACCACCATTGCGACTCGCAAAAAGCCTGTCGTGACTCGCAAAAAAACTTGACCTGGGATTTGCAATTTTTTCAAAACTTCTGATTCTAGTTGTGCTCGTGACATGGTTGTCATGACTAGTGATAGTGTTTCACGACTCGCGACACCTCATTCGCGACTTGCAAAACTTTGTATCTGTAAGTTCACATTTTTAGAAAATGGTTCTGATTTTGGTTGTGAGCGTGAAAGGCTTGTCCAACTTGCGAACAATTTAACCTGGGAGTTGTGAAATTCCACTGTTCATCATGACTCGCGAAAGGGCTGTCGCAACTCGCGATAGACATGGTCTCTCACACTTACAAAATAACTTTAAAATAAACCAACTTCCAAGCCTGTTCTCCCTTCTCATTTCCTTCATGCCATTTTCCATCTGGTGCCATGGACTTTAATTAGTCTACAAAATCATGGAAAAACACACCCGTGAAATGAACATGGAAAATAATGAAATTAACGACAAAAACTTAAATTGAAACAACATCAACGCAAAGTGTAAAGTGATGATCCGATGATACAAACCAAGTTTATTTAATGTCGTCGGCACAACTTACCTCCCTTCTTGGGGGTTACTCACAAAATGGACCAAAAATATTGGCTTCTTTTCCTCTATCTGGGATAAAACATGTGGGATGAACATCATCCCCTATCAATACTTTCCGCACATAGCTTAATGCCTTCTCATGTTTTCTCAACATGTCTAGTAGCTCACCTTCTTGTGCCATGGAAATCTCAATCGAATGAGAATTCAGGGGTTTCTCTCCTTTCCCAAGAGATGAACATTTAAGAATTTTTCGTGGTGGTTTGCACTCTTCCACCGCAGTCTTCCCACGAGAAGGAGGGAAACCCACCTTTATAGGCTTTACCTTGTACACATTAAGGGTGTTGGATATTGCTTTCCCACGATGGTATTCACCATTCTTGTTTTCCTTAAAATTGGTACTAACAACATTTGCAATCAAAGCATTATCTATGGAAACATTTGAGGAACTACCATCATTGGGCTCAGAAACATCTTGCTTTTATATCATTAATAACATCAATAGCTTGGAAAGAATGATATCTACTAGGATGATCAATAGAATTGTGAGTCTTAAATTCCATCTTCCACCCTTTAAATTCCATGATTAATGTTCCATTATGTACATCAATTATTGTCCTTGAAGTTTTCTAAAAATGGCCTTCCTAACAAAATAGGTATGGAACGACTATCACTCTTCATATCAAGGACATAGAAATTGATGGGGAAAGTTAAAGAATCTACTTTAACCAACACATCTTTCACAATACCTTTTGGGTATGTACTAGAATGATCAGCTAGTTGGATAACAGCGCCGACTTTGTGCAAAGTGCCTGGATTTAGACTTTCATATAAAGAATATGGAATAATATTAATGGAAGCACCTAAGTCTAGTATGACCTTGTTAACACATTTCCCTCCTATCTCACAAGGAATTGTAAACATTCTCGGATCATCGCATTTAGGAGGTAACTCCTCATAAAAAATGACTGAGACATATTCACTTTTTCCACTCTTCTTTTTACTTTGCAATTTTTGTTTCCTTTTGAGGGTACACAATTCTTTGATAAATTTAGCTTACCTAGGATGATTTATAGCATTCAAGAGTGGAATGTTTACTTCACATCTACGAAATATTTCGTAGATGTATTTGTTGTCCTCCTTGGTCATCATATCCTTCAAGGCCTCCGAAAATGGTGGTTCTGGCTCATATATAAGGATGTCTGCCCCTTTGGATTTCTTGCGAGAAGGTGATGAGGTTTTGGGATTTGATCCCGATCTAGGCACGAAGGTTTCCACCTCGATTTCTTCCCTATCATTTATCTTCTCTTTGGTCAACTCATCAGCCTTCTTCTCAACATCTTCTTCCTTTTAAAACACCCGTTATTCATCAACCTTGCCTTAAAGTATTTTCACTTCCTTTCCACTCCTCAACGAGATGGCACTCACATTTTGATGAGGGTTAAGCTCCGGTTGATAAAGAAGTTTTCCCGAATCTCTTACCTCCATTCGATTCAAGATTTGAGCCATTTGACTCATTTGAGTCTCTAAGTTTTTGATGCTTGAGTCGGTCTTCTCTTGGTGTTTCCTGGTCTTATCCACACATATGGTTTATTTCCCAATGGCTTGCATGATCTCCTCCTTTGACATCCCCAAACTTTCACCTTGATTGTGGGGCTTATCACTAAGCCTTTGGTATTGAGGTTGTGGTGGCCGATATTGTTGTTGAGGAGGGCGGTAAGGTTGAACATTTTGGCCACCTTGTACATTCCCATATCGAAGATTTGGGTGGACTTGGTTGACCGCATTATAAGGTCAGTTTTGGTAGCCTCCACCTCCTTGATAACCTTGATATCATTGGTACCCTTGATTTGGGTACCCTTGGCCGCCTTGATATCCCATAACACTCACCTCCTCCACATAATCATCTTGCAAAGTAGGACATGAGTCCGTAGGATGTGGAGAAGAGAAAATCGCGCAAGATTTCAAATGAGGTTTTGCTTCGGATTGCATCATCAATACCTTGACCATAGAGGTGAGATTCGACACTCGATCTTCAAGCTTTCCATGGTTGGAAGAATCACTTGCATTGTTGGGATTTTGACTTCTCATATCGGCTCTCGACCTAAAATTTCTTAACTCTTCGGGTAGCTCCTACTAGAGCTCCATAACTTCCCTGGAGGACTTGGTCCCAGGAGAACCAT
>JAULKK010305724.1:0-11446 GCA_032355705.1 Rubia peregrina
AACGTGTAGTAGTTATAAAATTTATAACCCGATTCATGCAACCCGAAAATTTTATTTTAATTTCTTCTAATTTTCACTTTAAACCTTGATTTTTCCATGATTTATGGAAAGACCGTCTTTCAAGAGGTGGACTCATAATTTAAAACCATAAGCGGGGGTCACCCAAACCTTGAAAATATGGTGCGGAGGTTTTTTTCTTTGTTTTCTGATTGAACTCCAACATTAAATAACGACTGCATCGACAATTTTAGTTGAAATATGAAGAAAATTAAGTTGCAATTCTTTATATAATTATTCAAACATATAAAAATAAGGAGGCAAAAATAACGCAGCTACAATATAATACTATGGTAAATCCTCCCCGTTACCAATTTTAACTGGCCGTATAATTCCATTGCTGTCATAAAAACCAGCTTCTTTGACTTTTCGGTAACATTTGACGTATCCATAAGGTTTCCCGAATAAGCAATAATCTGACACAATAAGTTCATCTGAAACTCTAATTATTTTATACTTTTGATTTTTATCCCACTGGAAGTGACAAATGATACTCACATTTAGGTCCTCTATTTTCATGGAAATACCAAAACCAATCTTCTTTTGACTTCATGCTCTCCCAAATTAAAATGAAATACATTTAAACCTGGTGAAATAGAGGATCTCTCCAAAAAAAATTATGTATGAAGAGTGATTTTTGTTAGAAAACAATTAAAAAAGAATACAAATAAATTTGATTAAATCATATTTATCACTCTTAATAAGATGTACAAAAGATATTAAAATGGTAACTTACTTTTCTATTTATCCAATTATATTGATCTTTAGTTTTTAAAAAATCATTCTTAACATAAACAGTAATTATAGCTAACTTAATATATATAATTAAAATTTATTTTAAATTAAACAAGAATAAAAAATAAAAATTGACGTAAAAAATTTGTTCAATACACTTAAAAATCAGAATGACTGTTTATTAGAAAAAATAAAAAAAAGTAAATTGTTAAAAATATATTTATTCAAAGATAAATTCTTGATTAAGAACGTCTTATAGCGAGACCAAGGATTAATATGCAATATAATGAAGTTTAATTAGAAATGAGGTTCCAAATATAATTAATGAAAGTTTGGAAGAGCAAGAAGGGGTTTGGGTGAAAATATAATTTTTATTTTATGTTTACGTATTATAATTTGAGTCTATCTCTTGAAATACGGTCTTTCCATAAGCTATGGAAAGACCAAGGATTAAAGTACAAATTAGAAGAAATGAAGATAAAATTTTTGGGTTGCATGATTTGGGTTATAAACTTTATAACTGCTACACGTTGCATATTTTTTTTAATATTGCAACAAAGACTTTTTACCTTTTATTATTTTGTTTAAACCCCGTCTTTTCATAAGTTTATGGAAATACAGTATTTCCCAAGACTTTGCCTTAGTATATTTTTATTTGTTTGGTTTTTAAATATTACAACTCTATGCATATTTAGTTTTTTTTTGTGTTTAACAATTTTGACGCTTGTTTTTAATATTTTTATTGATATTTAATTATTTTAATTTGATGGGTAGTTTTTAATAATTTTATTTGATGTTTGATTATTTTAAGTTTTGATATGTATTGATTTTATGTTTGATCATTTATATTTAAATTTGATGTTTAATTATTTTTATTTGATGTTTAACTATTTTTATTTCATGTATATAGTAGTACGTTAAATTTTATGTTTATTTTTTTATATTTATTTTAAGTATTTTTAATATGATGTTTTAATATTTAGATTTAAGTTTCAATCCTGAAATTCTGATCCTTTTTTTTCTGAAGGAAATTAAATTTCATTTCAGGGTACTACATTGTTTGACATGAGAAAAGCATGAGGCACTGTCCAAACAGTTTTTTTTGTAAGGTACTCGTCTTAGCGTATTTAGCAAGAGAGTGGACAACAACGTTATGATTTCTTGAGCTGCATAGTTTTTAAGATTTTTATTTTTATTTGATGTTTGATTATTATAAGTTTTTATGAATAAGGCGTGCCTGTTTTACCCGATTTAGACCCGATTTAAACCCAATTCACCGTTCCTACGTCGAATCTCTGTTTTAAACTCTACCCGTCGGCCTGAACCCAACCATCATAGTAAACAGCTAGATCCGCCATTTATACAAGATTTGTCCATGACACAGCCCAACCAAAAGTTTCAATTAAATAATATATCTCTCTCATCCAATCAATTTATTTCTTTCTAAAGGTTTATCAATGACTCAACCCAACCAAAAACTGTAACTCTTTAAATATTATTTTAATACCAAATATAAACAGTATATTTTAAAATATTAATTTTTAACTAAATGTTGTAATATTTAAATAGTAATATTTTTGCATTTATTATATAAAATTTAAATAATTATAAATATAATAAACTAAAACATGAAAAATATTGAGTAGGGAGAAGAGAAATAATAATTTTTGAAGTAGGGAGAAGAGAATGATTGAGTTGTGCATTTAATTATGGCAATATTGGTCTCTATTTATATGGAATGAAAACATAAATATGACCCTAAAAACATAATAATTGTGGTTTGAACCTTTAATTTGATTTGCTACTGCTTTATGGTTCTATAATTTTTCATTAATCCCTGATCTTACCATAAAATGATATCATGGAAGATAAACTCTTATTCAAATTATAAAATATCTTTTATATCACGAATAATTATAATGCATCACCAATTAATAATAAATTTGATTAAACTCTTGTTTAAAATATTTTTCAATCGTTCAAATTACTTAACGTTCTATTCCCATTTCGAATAAAACTCAACTCTAAAAAAAACTCAATATTATGAATTAATTTTGTTTTGATCTAGTCATCGTCTCAATATAACTCATACTCATCCTAAAATTTTCAAATTCACGTGAGTGTTACTTTATAGAATCCGTCTCTTGAAAAATGGTTTTTCATAAGTTATGGAAAAATCAATAATTAAACTGCAAATTAGAAGACATTAAAATAAAATTTTACAAACTTATAACTACTACACGTTGCATGATAAATTTTTAATATTACAAATAAAACTTTATACTTTTCAACAATTATAATTTCCATATTCCTATGAAAAAACTGTTTCCCCCAAGAATTTGCCTACTTTATACTGAGGCAATGGTTATGTGTAGTCAATGGAACCTCTTACGTCATCACAAATTAAGAATCTAAACTAAAAATAATATCTAAATGTAGTTGCCTGAATCTTGAGCATTTTACTATCTACTATATTCAAATTGAGTGTTAGTTTGATTACAATAATTTGACATTATAACATAGAAAACTATCTTAAAAGTATAATTAAAAAATGTTCACCCCCTCCCCTCTTCCCTTTTTAATGTCATGTGTCAATTTTCATCAATAAAATTTAAGTAATTAAAATTGTAAATTAAAATTCCACACACATATATATAGGTATCATATTATTATGTGAGATTTTTCACCTTTATCACAATATTATTACACCTCTAATCATGAATTTAAATTGAAAGTGCCAATATAATTTTACAAAATGAAAATGTGTCAAAATAACCCTAAGTATATAACGAATTATGCAATTATAAGCTTTTGTCGTAATCCGCATTGACTAAAGAATTTGAGAGTTGACCAAACCTGAAATGTCAAAAATACCATTCTCCCGCTCCATATCTTTGAGTTCTACTACCATATAATGCCTGCTAATTGACCTCTGCTTCATCTACACCGACGCCGCCACCAACGTCGCTAACGTCGACGAGGTTGTCAAGCACGAGAGCTTGGTCGACGATAGGTTCTTGCTCATTTGCAAAGGTGATGCGTGATCAAGTTGGCACCCAGGTTAAATTTCCACATACATAAAAAAAAGTTAGAGTTATTTTTACAGTTTCTCATTTTACTGGGTTATATTGCACTTTCACCCTAAAGATGAAATTATTTTGAGACTTGACTCTATTTATTTTTATTTTTTTAATAGAAGTAGAAATTGAACATCAACATTGAGATGACAGAGACATCATAAATGGTCAATGGATGTTTATGATATTTTTTAAGGATGTTTCTATTAATTTGTAACATGTTAAAGTGATATTTAAGGTGCCAGTGCGAAATCAGAGGGTTTCTCCTTTTCCGTCAAGATTGAACCCCAACAATAAATAACAACTGCGTCGATAATCTTAGTTGAAATATGAAGAAAAATAAATTACATCTCCTTATATAATGATTCAAAATAGATTTTAAAAAATTAAGAAAGGAAAAATACACCAAGCTACAGTATCTTACTACGGTAAATTATCCCAGTTAAAAAACTTAGACCGCAGAGTAAGCCCTTTGCTGATGTAGAAACCATCTTCTTTGACCGTCCAGAAACATTTGACGTGAGATGAATTTTCGAACGAGCAATAATCCCGCGCAAAATCCCCGTCTAAAAATTTGGTCAACTTATACTTTTTATTCTTATCCCACTTAAAATAACAAAAATATTGATACTCAAATTCTACCATTTCCTTGTAATGCCACCTCCATTCTTCCTTTGGCTTCAAAGATTTATAACCCCCGTAGATACCTCCGACGTTAGTCCAGCAATGGCATGCCAAGCTATCCGGCACTGAGCTCACGAAATGGACTTCTACAATGCTTTTGTATTTGATGACGTCACCAGAAGCCAATACGGACAAGAATATAACGATGCAAAAAATTCTATTTTCTTTCCTCATTTTTTTTAAAAAAATGTTTCTTTGATTTTATCGTACTTTTTTAGCAGAGTTGCTTTCCTTTATATAGAGTTGATGGCAGGCCTTGCATAAAGTCAACGAAGCTTTTAATATTATGTTTAATGAGATTAATTAACTGGATTTACTGGATTTAAGTTTAATTTACTGAATTTGTTGCATTCTACGAGCTCAGTCAATTAGATTAAGTAACGTTAAATAAATTGTGTGAATTTTATCTCAAATTAAAATGAACTACTCCAGTTATGAACCGTGGTGAAACAGAGGGGAAATTAAGAGTGTTTGTTTTAATTCTAATGTAGAGTAAATATGAAATTGGTTAAATTATTTTATTTCTCTTTAAAACTCAAATAAAATGTATATAAAAATCGAAAATTTAACTTACTTTTCTATTATTTGATTTATATCGCTCTTTGTTTCTAAAAAAACAATTAGTATCTCTCTTTCTCTTTAACACAAACAGTTTTTATAGTTAACTTAATTTACATAAAAATTAATAATTTATTTTAAAATTAAATGCACATAATTTTTTTAAAAAAAGCATTCAAAACAAAATTTTCACTACATTTATTAAATCAAGACAACTATTTATTAAAAATATAAAAGGTTAAAAACCAGGATAACTATTTATTCAAATAATATAATTTTTATATTCAAACACGAATAATTTTACACAAACAGTATATAACAGAAACCAATATCCTTTATAGTAAAATTTTAATTAAACTCTTGTTTTATAATAGTGCTCTTCTTATTTCCAATAAAATTCAATATTATGAATTAATTATATATATACACATACTTTTTTAAATTATTATTTTAATTTTTTTAAAAATATAAATAAAGATATTAGTAGTTAAATATCGAACTCCAAAAGTTAAATTAGGCAATTTTAATTGAGATGGAGGATTTCCAACAGAAAATGACCAAATAAAGAAACTAGGCCAACAAACCAACCACACATTTCACCGTGTAATGTGGGATATCTACGTTCTCATAATATTAATAATATCTGTAGCCTCATAAAAAATTCAATACCCTCTCTGTACTTCCTTAATTTGTAAAAAAATCTTTTTTCATTTAAACTTATTAAAATGTGACCATATGTTTGAATAGATATATGAGCAATGACATTATCGTATGAGATTTTGTAAAATTCGTCATATTGTGTAATTCTCTATATCAATTTTTTACGGGTCATTGTACATAATTACATACATTCGAAACCGTAAAAAAAATCCGTGCAGGTAACGGAAGGATTATTTTTTTCAAATGTATCCGGTCCAACTATTACAAATTATGATTATTTGTATAAATTACAACACCATTTAAAAGAAATCAACCTTGAAAAGTTAAAATTATCCCAATTAATATATGTTGATATAAAATAAAAATAGACCTGTTGTAACGTGCTTGCGATTAAAAAAAAATTGTGTGTAATAATAGAACGGATAAAGAAACATGGTTCACATGAAACTTCGATCCGTCAAGATCCAAACAACGAAGGAGCAGCAATTTTACGTCCTAAATTAAATTGCATAAAATTAAAAGTTCAATTAAACTTTAAATTTTTAAACACATATTTGAATATATATATATATATAAACAATAATATGTACGAGACACTGCTGCTAAATTTATCGTAACATGTAGTTTCTAAATATTAACTTTTTATGTGTCGTTATTGTACGTAGTTACATATATTTACAACTAAACGTTTGTGTTGGAGATTGCAAAAAAGATTCTATGCAATTTAACCTGAGAGAAAGTAGTGGGATATAATTTGTCAGTAGGGATGACAAAATAGACCCGAACCCGTGGGTCAAGTTGATTATTATTATTAAACTCGGGTATGGGTAAAATGGATAATAAGTTAAATGTGTAACAAGTTAAATGAGTAACATGTCAAATGAGTACTACAAAAATATGGGTCGGGCAGATTGGGTTTGCGAGTTGACCGCGGATATACTCATATGGGTGAAAAATGCGAGTTTACCCATATGTGTTTGTATATAAAATCATATGAGTCAATATATGAGTTGAAATCTACGGATTCTCCCATATAGATTGATATATGAACCCATATTGGTCATTACATGGGTTGAAACCCTCGAATTTTACCCATACGAGTTGGTATATAAAGTCATATGAGTTCATATATGAGTTGAAAAACCGTGGGTTTAACCTTTTTTACCCATAAGTTGAATAATTTTTTACCCGCAAGTTGAGTGAGTTTCAACCAGACTCACCTGTGATCCGACCCATTATGGATCATACCCATATTTTTTTAACAACCCATATTACCCAACCGCCTATTTACCAGCCAAATTTATGTTATGTCATTGTTACTTATGCATAGGTTTAGTTGTTTTTTTGCGTGGAGGGAATGCATAGTTTTAGTTTTAGTATTGAAAAGTGCTCATCACAATAATCGAACATCATGAAGGGACGTACTTCATAAGCAGAGTTTCCCATTATCTTTTTGAAATTAGAGTTTGTTACGGTCCTACATTGGTAGTTAACAATCATATAACTCAATATATAAGATTATGAGTTACCTCTATATAGTACCAATTGATTTTATGACATGAGCCCATGAGATTTTGTCAAATTCATCGTAATTCTATAAATCAATTTTTATGGGTCATTGTACATAATTACATACATTTACTATCAAACATGTTTATTCGAAACCGTGAAAAAGATTCGTGCATGTAAAAATTGAACGGAAGGTTAAAATTACAACACCATTTAAAAAAAATCAACATTGAAAAGTTAAAATTATCCCAATTAATATATGTTTATCTAAAATAAAAGTAGACCTGTTGTAGCGTGCTGGAGATAAATAAAAAATTTGTGTGTAATAATAAAACGGATAAAGAAACATGGTTCACATGAAACATCGATCCGTCAAGATACAAACAACAAAGGAGCAGCAGTTTTACGCCCTAAATTAAATTGCATAATATTAAAAGTGCAATTAAACTTTAAAAAAATTAACACATATTTAAATAAATATATAAACAATAATATGTATGAGACACTGCTAGATTTATCGTAACATGTAGTTTC
Organism: Rubia peregrina; assembly: GCA_032355705.1. Lineage (NCBI taxonomy): Eukaryota > Viridiplantae > Streptophyta > Magnoliopsida > Gentianales > Rubiaceae > Rubia > Rubia peregrina. The sequence continues at coordinate 7,815 of JAULKK010305724.1, forward strand.
TAAATATTAATTTTTTATGTGTCGTTATTATACATAATTACATATATTTACAACTAAACATTTGTGTTGGAGACTGCAAAAAAGATTCTGTGCAATTTAACCTGAGAGAGAGTAGTGGGATAGAATTTATCAGCAGGGGTGGCAAAATAGACCGAACCCATGGGCCAATCTGATTATATATTCTTAAACTTTGGTGGGTATGGGTAAAATAGATAATAAGTTAAATAGCTAACGAGTTAAATGAGTAACAGGTCAAATGTGTATTTAAAAAATATGGGTCGGGCGGGTTGGTCTTGCGAGTTGACCGTGGATATACTCATATGGGTTGAAACATGCGAGTTTACCCATATGTGTTTGTATATAAACTCATATGTGTTAATATATGGGTTGAAATCCACAGATTCACCCATATGGATTGATATATGAACTCATATGGGTCATTACATGGGTTGAAACCCTCGGATTTTACTCATATGAGTTGGTATATAAACTCATGTGAATTCATATATGAGTTAAAAATCGAGGGTTTAACCATTTTTTACCCATAAATTGAATAACTTTTTAATGCGCAAGTTGAGTGGGTTTCAACCAGATCCACTTGTGATCTGACCCATTATGGGTCATACATATATTTTTTAACAACACATATTACCCGATCCCTAAATTTATGTTATGTCATTGTTACTTATGCATAGGATTAGTTTTTGTTTTTTTGGAGGGAACGCATAGTTATAGTTTTAGTATTGAAAAGTACTCATCACAATAATCGAACATCATAAAGGGACGTACTTCATAAGCAGAGTTTCCCATTATCTTTTTGAAATTAGAGTTTCACACGTTGAGATAAAGTTTTGATCATGATTGTACGTTAAATTGAGTAGGGCAAATGTTAGAAGGAATGTGTTTAAAAAAGGGAAGATGATGGATGAATATTCAAACTTCGCTGTGCATAATATCTTTTCAATCGACAAATAATATATAAAAATTATGAGTCCGTCTCTTGAAAGATGGGTTTTTCCATAAGTTATGGAAAGATCAAGGTTTAAAATAAAAATTTGAAGAAATCAAAATAAAATTATTCGGGTTGTATTAATCGGGCCATAAACTTATCACTCCTACATGTTGCATAATAAAATTTTAATACTGCAACTAAAACCTTTTACCTTTCTATAATTTCAATTCAACCCCATTTTTTCATATGCCTATGGAAAGACGGTTTTTTCCAAGACTTTGCCAAAAATTATAATCATAATTATATATTACGTCAATTCAATAAGATTCCATATTAAATTATTGCTTATATTAATTTCAACATAAAATAAAATTTACATATCAATTTTATACGGTTTAAACTGTAGACGTATCCTTTGCTTGCAAGATATGGATGCAGAGACCATACTCAGTATCTTGATCGTGCTAAAGGAATGGAGATTTGAATCTCGTTGAGTGCAAGAGCCAAAGGAAGGTGATTAGATGGAACCATCATTTAGAAGTCACAACATTTGCAATTTTTCAGATTAAATAGGATAATGTTTTCTTGTATTTTCTAAATTGCTTTCCATCTCACCTAAAAGTTGCACAATAATTGTGCCGTACACCAGGGGTACGATGAGTACTGTATTCCCGTTTATAATCAAGTATTTTTTTTATATTTTAAAATTTAAAAAGAAATCATGGTGTGTTTTGTGGGATTTAACTTGTTTGTAGTTATCATCAATTTATACTAGTGGGAATACAATGCAGAAGATATTCCTAGGGCACAGTATAATTTACGAAAGTTACATTTTTATTAAATAATAATAATATTACCTTATATAATAAGGATAGAATGATATGGCATATTGAATAACTGTGGATTGGGCCATGAAATTTAACTTAATTTAGTTATGCATTTTAATTTTTTAACACACTTATTTTAGTTCAGTTCATTTCAAATCAGATCATATCATATATATATATATATATCATATCATATCAAAGTATAAATTTATATATTTAAAAGTATAAATAAATGAAACAAAGATATCAGTTATGTAACATGATTTTGTCTATCGCACTATTAAATACGATGTTAAAATAAGTTGAATCAAAGAGATAAGATTCAAACTGTGGGTAAGTTTAAGGAAATATTATTATTTTCTGAATTTATTAAAATGTTTAACTTAATTACTGTAATAATTAAATGTAAATTATGTACTTCATAAGTTAAATATGTGATAAAATGTGTTAAATGTGTGCACAAAAGAAAAGTTGTACTCCCTCCGTCACTTTACAAGTGACATCATAGGTTTAGGTGTTCGGATTTAGGTGAAAAATATGAGTGGATGAAATTGAATGTAAAATGTAAAATGTATAATGAGTGGATGAAATTGAAGGAATCTTACCAAAAATGGAAATTGTATCAATATAAAAGAAACAACCCAAAAAGAAAAGTGTGCCAATAATAAAGAAACAAAGGGAGTACATAAAAATATTTTTAAAAGTTGAAAAATACATTAATTAATTAAAAGTAGATAAATGTGTGTTTTTAACCTCATGTATTGGACGAAAATGTCAATCTAATCTGACAACCTGAAATTGGTCGAAATTTAGTAAACTGAACATTATACCCTTGTTGATTTTTAAAAAAAATCAAAAAAACTTGAAAGGACCATAATATCCTCAGTGTCTATTAACCAAAATATTCTCTGCATCTTCTTCTTCTATCGCTCACCGTCGGAGCATCGTGTTTCTTTGCTTCCAACCGCCGTGCTTGCCAGAGACGGATCTTTTGCTGGTCTGGGACATCGGCGGTCACGCCAATCTTTGGCGGGCCGACTCGTCGTACTAGTGAAGTGAGGAGATGAAATTTAGTTGAGTCTCTGTTTTAGCTTGGACATCATCACACAAAGGGTGAGCGGCTGTTTAGGGTAATGGTGGAGGTGGGTTGGATTTTTCGGACGGTGGATTGGAAATTAGGGTTTTAATGAGTGATTGGAAGGTGGTGTTGGGGAGGTGGTGCTGGAGAGCAACAGTGGTGGCAGAGCGGCAGCGATGTTTAAAGAAGAAGAAGTTTAGGGATAGAATGATCATTAAATTTTAGTTTTAAGTTTAGGGGTATTCTTGTCTTTTTAGATTAAGTCAGTGCCTGAATTCCCTTAGTCCACATCGGAATAGTACAATTTGGGTATATCTGCACCATTGCTCAAAATGTCAGGATTAATTAAGTACTTTCACATTTTACAAGGTCATATATACACTTTTAAAATTGAGTAGGGTTGTTTACACATTTTACCTTAAAAATACAAGGTTTAACTTAAAAACTTTAAAAGTGCTGTGGCTGTTTCATTACTTAAAAAATATGTGAGAGCATTGTTATAATACACATACTTATAGAATGTACATTTAAAGTAACTAATATATATTCTAGGATACCATATCGGAAATGAATTGATTTCGAAGCATGACCACAGACCAAAAAATTACTTCTTTTTTTTCAGTGGTACATAAATTGTTGTTAAATCAAGGCCTGTTTTTAGACTTTATTTGATCTTATTTGAATTGAATTGGACTAATTTGAATTGGACTGAACGGAACTATAATAAATGTACTGAAAACAGTAGTAATATGACTAAATTAAACTAAATTTCACC
>JAULKK010305734.1:0-12260 GCA_032355705.1 Rubia peregrina
TTTCCTATGTCCTATGGAATTTATTATATCCTAGTGGTGATGGATTATATGTCAAAATGGTTCGAGGCCAAAGCCACGAAGAATAATGATGAGGAAACCGTGATGAGTTTCCTTAAATCTAACATTTTCCCACGGTTCGGTATACCTTGATCCATAATTAGTGATAAGAGGTACTCACTTTTGTAATAAATTTATAGGAGCCTTTCTTAAAAGATATGGTGTGACCAACAAGACATACACCGCTTACTACCCATAAACAAATGGCCTAGCGGAAATATCCAATTGGGAAATCAAGACTATCCTTGAAATGATGGTAAACTATCTAGAAAGGATTGGAGTGCTGGATTAGATTATGCGCTTTGGGCCAATCGAACTGCATACGAAAACCCCATAGGCATGTCACCTTTTCAGATTTTTTTCCAGTAAGAGATGCCACCTCCTGGTAGAGCTAAAGTTCAAAACACATTGGGCCGTTAAATGCTTGAATATGAATTTAAGTGAATCCAGGAAACATAGGAAGTTGTAAATCTAAGAACTTGAAGAGTTTAGGTGTGACTCCTACGAAACCACACTAATTTACAAGGAAATGACAAAAGTACAACATGATAAGAAAATAGTGAAGGACTTTTCTTGTAATACAAAAAGTCCTTGTATACCAATCTCGGTTATGTCTCTTTCTAGGAAAATTGTGGTCAAGGTGGGGAGGTCTATATGTGGTGACTAAGGTTTATGATCAAGGAGCCATAGAGGTAAAACATGTGGAGAATGGCATCAAGTGGCTAGTCAATGGGCAAAGGTTGAAACCTTATCTAGAATGGGGGAATTCGAGAGTAGGCAAGGAGGGGTAATCCCTTCGTTATTGATAAAATCCAAGAATTAACACTTCTATTACAAATAAGTCACGAGGACGACAATAAAGAAACAATATTTTCATTTTCAGTTGATAGATCTTGATAATTTTGTGATGGTTAGATTGTGTTTGATATTTGGTGGTAATGTTTTAGAATGATAGTCATCATATTCGTGTATGGAACACTGCTACTCTTGGTTTTATTGTTTTTGAAGGAATCCTTGTGATGAATTTCCAAACAAGAAATGAAGATGATTCTTTGATATTTTCAACCTTTCCTTTTCACCTTGGCCACATGCATTGGGGACAATGCATGAATCAAGTGTCTGGGAGGGGTTGGAATACTCTTCATGGTGGCCTATGATTTGGATGGATGACAATTGTTTAAATGAATATCTTCTTTTTCCTTGTTTTTGGTACTTTCCCCCATTTAGATTTTCAAACTTTTGGTTGATGTTTTGCATAGGTGTGGGGGCACCTCTTTGTAGCTTGTTTTGGGGGATGTGTCTCTTGAAACTTTTGGTTGTGTTATTTTTTGTATTTCATGATCTTTTGTAGTATGAAGCCCAACTTTGGGGCATTTTATGCTACAAAAAAATAAAAATGAAATATATATACCGGCTAAGTTGGAAACTCGAAAGGGAAACTTAGGTAAATATGGGGAAAATGCCTGGATAGGTCGAAAGGCCTACGTAAAAATGAGAGCCTAGGCCCAGCAAGGTTGGAAAACCTAGGCAAAAAGGAGAGGCCGTGAGGAAAAATGTGAGATGGTGAGCTCAACATGTGTGAAAGCTAGGATGAAAATCCGAAAGGGCTCCTAGGCAAAATGAGTGAAATTGAGAAAAAACTAAAAAAATTAAGTTGAGGAACCTTTGGCATTATCCTTGGTTGTAGTTATGTTGAGACTATCGAGTTATCTTAGTTACAACCAAGTGGAATATATTTTGGATTATCCTTGGTGGTTTTTTCGCAACAACTCATGGATTGCTTTTGGTGGACTATTCGGTGGAGTAAGCTAGTTTAACACTTATCATTTGTGCTTACCGTTTCTCTTTTTTTTACTCGAGGACGAGTAAATGTTTAAGTGTGGGGGGATTGATGTGCACCTTTATGCATGCGTTAGCCGATGCATTTGACACATTTATTATCATCTTTTATTTGGTTGATTGCTATTTTTAGTTAGGTTTACACAACAAAGGGTTTAGACGGCCATTATTGGGTTTCTTGTCTAAATCTCAAGTTTTGTGGACTTAATTTAATCTAATGGACACTTTGTATTCACGGGCACCTAGATCATCATTTTTATCTCATTTGTAAGTTTCTCGTGAGTACTTTTCATCATTTTTTGTAGAAATTCATCCACGAAGGTGATAGAAGATATTTGAAGGTCATTCGCAAAGATGGTAAAATATATCGAAAACCTTTCGCAAGGATGGTAGTAGATTGAAGGCCACTGACTCCAAAGCATGGTAGTAGGTGGAATTGAACCCAAGAAAGGTAGATTTGAAGTTCAAGAAGACCAAGAAAGAAGCGGGGGAATTATTGTCTGAGAGTTGCACGGAGTTCTGGGAATGATCCAAGAAGAATCAGCCCTTAAGAAAGATGGAATTTTCTTCTAGACCACTATAAAATCAACTACAAGAACTCTCGAATCGAATCAGCGGTTTATCCGTAGCGGAGCAAACAAGTCAGCCGGCCAGACCAGCCGGACCAGCCAAGGCCAGCACGAAGCTCACCTAGCCCAACCGATGCCAAGGGTGTTTAGAATGGACTATGTCAATCAACACGGCCCGTACCAGGCCCTAGCTTGGACTGTGCCAAACTCAGCAGCCTGTGTCCCATGTCTTCGATCCATTTAGAAATTATTCTAAGTTTGGGTGTGAACCATTCTATTTCACATGGTCGGCGTTGTTTCAAGTCACTAATATAGATACTAGCCAATGGGGTGTGAAGAACAACACGACATGTGCCATGTAACTGAGCAAAACGTGGTTCCAGCCGATGGCTTGGGTCAAACGACACAGGGTCCACTATTCAAAAGTTTAAAATGGAGCACCAGCTAACGGCTTGTGTCAGGACACATGGCTTGTGTCAGCACGAAGCTAACCGTGTTTGGACAAACGACCAGCGTCAGCATGAGGCTAACCGGCTGTCAAGTCTCGTGCTAAGATGCATGGCCCGTGTAAGTATGAGGCTAAACTGTTGGCACGACATGCTCCAAGACACAAGCTCCATGTCAGCACAAGGCTAACCGTGTCAGGACGAGGCTAACCTGCTGGCAAAACCCGTGCTGTTTGCAGCTGATAGGGTTTTTTGGCCTATTTTGGGCCTTTTTCAAGGCCCAATTCCCTACTTCTAGATATATGAGCCTTTAATCTTCTTTGGTTAACCTAGGAGGCATATTGTAGATTTTGTTTTTCTCTCTAGGTAGAAGGAAGGTGAGAGTTCTCTCTCTAGAGTACTTCTTCTCTTTTCCTTATCTTTTCTTCTTTTTTCTTTCTCTTATTTTCCTAGATCTGTAGCATTTAAACCAATTTTTGCCAAGGATATATTTCTTAGTGAGTAGGTAATTAACTAGGGAATTGTATTTGTATTCATGTATTAATGTCTATTTTTGTGAGATTTCTTAGATCAACCTATTTCTATATGTTTTGTGATATTATGTTGGCTTGTTCTTAATATTCTTATGAATTGCATGATTTCCACAATTAGTTAGCATACACCAATTCTACTTTCATGTTGCCACAATATTGATACCCCCAGGTAGGGACTCTTAAATGCACTTGGGGTAACAATGGGTCTGGATAGACGTGGGTACGTGGAAGTAGGTTGTCATTGTTAACGTTACGATCGACAATGCACTAGTAAGCCAACGAGTTGGTCAGAAGGGTAGTGGGTAGAGATAGCTTTTGTAGTAAACTATGGTTGACTTTGCACCCTAGAGTAATCGATAAGGTGCTTCACCTCCTTTTCCTTTTTAGGTCTGGGGAGAAGCATTCGTGGTGTAGTGCCCGGGATGTAAACGCATGGGGAGACTCAGGTCTGCATGGTAGGTAGCACCGTCGTTGCACTCCCTTAATCACGGAGGCGGTGCCGATGGAAGATTACTTGTGCACCCTACGTGACAGGTATGGGGAAATGTTGACCATCGACCACACCACGTGTCATAAACACTAGAATAGGCTTATAGTTGCATGTGATGAAATTGATGATTAAATCGTGCTTGCCCTCAAACATGTAATATCACAAAATCATTAGCAAAACTAAATATTCCCAGAAAATCAAATCAAGCAACATGCACAATGGAACCATCAAGATACTTATCACAACCATCCACCAAAATCATCTACTAGATCATTTTAATCTATTTTTTCTTCTTTTTCCCTTTTTTTAGAACAGTACCCATCATAACCTCACTTTTTATTTCTGGTACTCATACTCACTTCTTCTCTTTTCTGGAACAAATAAAATAATTCAGGACCTCTCCCATTCTGCCGAACGGGACCATCAAAATAAGTAAACTGCCTCCAGAATCACCATTCAATCTTCCAGTAATCAATTAAAATAGTACTTCTTCGTAATCAATCTCAAAACAAGTATTCTCAACCAATTTCTTCATTAAATCATACTTTCCAATCCATGCATACCATAACATAAGAATTAAAGTACCATGCATAATCCATTATCTTCATATATAGTATTGCATACACATGGGGTTAGATAAAATAGAAATGGTTCAAAAGGGGTTGGCTAAATATATCTGGAGCTCAAATTCGAAGAAGGGTCAAAGGTCAAATTGGCTCACTAGGGGTTAAAATATTGGTAGGAAATATTTATGAAGGCCAAAATGGGGTTAATCCTAGTGCCTCCTTCATCCTTACACAATTTTTTTAAAATATAATCCACATAACATGTTATAACTCGTACACTCTCCACTCTAGCTCAAAATCTCACTTTACTGGGTTAATATGAAAGTTTTTCCTTTTTCATCATCCAACGAATCATTTAAAAACACTAACTTATGCATATATTCTTGAATTCACCATCTTACCATAGACCCATGTTCCACAGTGAAATAAGCTCAATTAAATTCATAAGAACGTTTTATTAGCCAGAAAAAAAAACCATTTTCCCTTGATTATTAAAAATTTCACAAATTTCATCATCAAGGAAAATTCAGCATAATCATCAATACAATTACCCTCCCCACACTTAAACTCTTGTTGGTCCCCAAACAAAAATAAAGTGCAAAAAGAATAACATTTATCTATACTCCAAACAAATCATCGCACGCCATAACATAATAAAGAAAATAAACTGGGTTTAGAAGGAACCGAGTATTTGAGAGCACCGAAATCCTTGAATTTCAGCAACGTCGGACATACTGCACCCCTCCCGTTCCATTGAACGGGACACCCAATTCTTCTTTATGTCTCCCAATTCACACATCACCTGCAATCACAAGTATCAAAAAGCTAATGAAAATATAAAAAAAATTGTTTTTCAATTTTCTTCATTTTGACTTTTTTGACTTTTGACTTTTTTAAAAAATGAATTCAAACAAAATAAACCCGCTAACTTCTCATATTTAAATTCAAGTATAGAGTAAGCAAGATCGATCCCACAGAGAACAGTGTAAACAAATTATTACTTCTAAAGATTCAATTGTTGGTTAGCTACCACACCTTAACTGGATGAAAATATTATCTATTAACTAAGAAAATAATATCGATTAACTATGAAAATAATGAAATTAAACTAAGAATTCAAATAAACACAAATATCAATATGAGAATGAATTCTGGCAACAGATAAATTCACATTAATTAATAATTTATATGATCACAGACGCAATAATAAATCAATTCGCATGAACCAACCAGTTATAAACTACCGAGAATCAACTACAAGACACAATCCAATTTCTTCTTACTTTACGATAGCCAGCAAGAATCAGCTATAAACTGACTACTTCTCTAATTAAGATATAATCTAGCAAGAATCAACTATAAACTAGATTTAATATCTCAGCATCATTAAGAACCAAAGTAACCCAATTGAGATAATTTATAATCAGGTCAGTTGTCACAAATTATCCACCCATTATTCCCACTATCTGCTGATAGTTTCACCATTGATTAAATCTACCCACTAGATAAAGATAAATAGCGGAATTTAATTGACAATATTCCAAATAACTCAAGGTTGATCGAATCTCAAGAAATTCAAAATAAAATATATCCAGAGAACAATCATGAATCCATATAAATCAATTATTCAGAACAATTAGGTCTCACATATAAATCATAGTTAATCATTCATTACTCTAAACCGAAAAAGAGATTTAGCTACTAAACATAATTAAATCAAATAAATAACAATACAATAATTAACTAATACAATAATTAACAAAACTAAAGAAATGATGAGATGATACTGGGTGATTAATATTGCTGGGACGAAAATTCAATGTCACACATGGTGACTTAGAACAAAACTGCCGAAAAAAAAATCAAAGTTACGGCCGATCTCCCGATCAAAAGCTACGGCATCGGAGAATTATTTATAGGTTTTACAATAACCCTGATTATAGATCCAATTAAGAAAAGAAAATTTATATTGGGTTAATTAATTTGGTCTTCATATTTGTTCTTCTATTCTTGAATTTAAACTTTTTCACATGAATCCAATTGAGCCCAAATTTTTCGTAGCACGATCCAATTGCTTCTGAGCTTCATTCTGGAATAATGTCTCATATCCCTCTTCGGAAGGTAAAATAAGAACATTTTTTCATTGGAACCTCATTAAAAACCTTACTGAGAAAACCCTGTGGAAAAAAACCACGGTTAAGGGAAAAAGAGTATAGTGTATCACTCATTACCATCAACGCACAATCTAATGATTTCCTTCACAAAAACACACCTACGTGCACATCAAATGACAAGAGAAGCTCATAAAAGTATATAAAATATGTGTATAAAATACACCCAATCAATGATCCAAATGACATTAATCATGTTAAACAAATATTCCTCGAGTGCTAGTTTATATAATTTATTCTCTTTATCAATTGCCTGTTAGTAGTTTAGTTATAAACCCCCCTCCCCCAATGCTTGTTTTACCAACACTAATTATTCCTAACACGTGATCAGATTGACGATCCGATCACGTTGTGCTTAGTTGATTATTAGATTTCTAACATCTTTGTGACCGACCCCAGTACTTGCCACTATTTACCCATCTTGGTAGTAGTTTAGTAGTAGGAACGAGAGCAACATTACAAATTCTTATCTTTGACCCTAACAGTTCTCCTCTAGGTTTTCAATTGGTTGGTGAATCTCCCGCTGTTAATTGATTTAGCGATGCCACAAGGGGGGGTGTCGAATTTTCATACCCATACTCGCTCCATCACCCACTTGGATCTTTATATATGCCTACTTCAAATCTATTTTACTCACCCCATCCATCTCTAAAAAAAACCTAAAATTTTACTTTAAAATAATAATTTAAATATTATAAGTTTTTAAATACTTACATGAAAATATTATAAGTAAAACATGTGCATTATGAATAAATATTAGTTTATTATATAATAAATTAGTGTGTACATAGTGGCTATAGTGAGGTTGGGGCGGGTATGAACTAATATCCATGCCTGATTCACTACTCATGACGGGTATCATTTTCATATCCATACTCACCCCACCCACCAAAACCACATCCATACCTGCCTCATTGGGACGGATGCGGAGCGGATCTCTACCAATACCTACCCCACTGCCATCCCTAGAAATATGTTCATTTAGATGCATTGTGTATGAGATGATTACTTGAAAGAGGATATGGAGGGGGAATGGGGATATGGGGGATTTGTGTCATCAGATTCTACATTGGAGCTATAGTCTACTAATAAGGTATGGGACAGACAGGCCTAACACTAGCTACTTAGCCCATTAAACAAGCGGGTAAGGTTGGATAATGGGGGATAAACGGGAAGACTGGTGATGTAATAGATTGGTCACATTAGTTGCCAAACACGTATAACTATAACGGAGAACATGTAAGTAAGGCATGATCAAAGAAACCATTGATTATTCACATAATATGCTCTACATGACAAACACTGCTAACCAGAGCGTCGGAGCAGGGATGACCCTTTGCTTGCCTGCCTGGCCTCTTATTACAGGGAGAATGATGATAAAAATTGAAGAATCATCAGACCACCCTAAAGGTTCGATACGGTTATAAACGTAACTTTTGCATTCAAAGTCAAAATCGGGCCAGATCGGATGCACTGGAACGTTTGTGTTTGGGGTTCGTTTTGCCGTTTGAGGTCGTTTGAGGTCATTTGGGTTTCATTTTACTATTTTTTAATGCTTTCCGATTTTCTTTTTCTTTTAGGATTAATTATAAAAAAATTATATATTATTCTAGAATTTCTTTTTAGTAGTTAAAGACCTCTTGTATCATTCCGATATTTTCTATCCTTCATAATACTATTTTCAAGATTATTTTTCTCTGGTGGCTTCCAGAAGCAAAACCTAGGGTTTGTGCTTGTAGACCTTAATTGTCCTTTAAGATTCATTCTTTCATATCTCTTTGATATTCTAACTGATCAACCATTGATTCACGATGGGTAGGCTTTTCGTTGACCTTTTCCATTGATTCGGGATGAGTGATCAACCATTAACCAAGGCAGAAGGGAATACGATAATCAGATCATTGTCTGCGTCGAGTAGGTAAATGGAGGCATAGTCGATGCAAGTGGAGACTTTGATCAATGGCGAGCGAGCGGGCAGGAAGAATCTGAGGAGGGGGAATGTTGTCGAAGATTCATTAAGTTCAAATGATGAATTGACCGTCAAGAAAACTGTGACGGGCCAAGGAAATTGATGGAAAAAATCCTGATTATCGAGTTAACGTTGACATCCCTTTCTTTTATGGATGCATGGTTGTAAAGGAGTAGCTAGATTGGCATATCAAAGTGGATCAATTTTTCAAGGTCATGAAAATTCCTCAGGAAAACCAAGTCAAGATGGTCGTGGCTAAGTTGAAGAGTATAAGACTGGATGACTCAAGGCGCAAGCGGAACAAGAATCTGATCAGATCTTATAGGAAGATGAAACAATTGATGCTAGATCAATTTTTGTCTGCTGATTACGAGCAAATCTTGTACAAGCTGTACATTGAATGCTCCCAAGGAAAGAGGTCAGTTCATGAATAAATGGCTGAATTCATGCATTACAGTGAACCAATGAACTTGGTGAGTCAGAGAATCAGAAAGTGGCTAGGTATATCATTGGCCAGAAACCTTCAATTCAAGAGAAGATGGGTCTACAGACTGTGTGGACTGTGACCGAGGCTCAAATATTGGCTATGAAGGAAGAGATGATGGAGAATTCCCCTCGTGGCAAAAGTGGTAGCTATTGTGGCTTTCAAAATTTTAGCCCCAAAGAAATTTTGATTCGTCCAGGAGAAAGGAGAAGATAGTGGTAACTAAGGATTCTAATCTAGGTACTTCTAGGGGTGTTTCAGGTGGTCCGCGTGACAAGAAGGTTCTCCCAGCCAGGGCACCGGCGCAGAAATAGTTTAACTAGTATTCTAAGCCACGTGGTGAAAAGTGTTTATATTGTGGTGGTGTGGGACACATTTTGAATGTTTGTCCACTGCGTACCGTGGCTCTCCTGGAAGAAGATGGCAAGGACGATGCAGCAGATGGGTATGAAGGAGATGAATTCCCCGAAGAGGATACTAACGAGAAATTTAGTATTATCTTGCAGTGGATTTTTTTATCAACCAAGGACGAGGGGCAATGTATGAATCTTTTCAGAACCCACTGCTCGATTAATAATAAGTTGTGTAATTTAATTATCGATAAAGGTAGTTATGTAAATCTTGTTTCTGGGAAATTAGTTGAATATATGAAATTACCTAGTTAGCCTCATGAGAAACCTTATACCTTAGGTTGGGTCCGTAAGGGTATTCAGGTTAGGGTGAAGTTAACTCGTAGTGTTGCTATTTCAATTGGGAGAACGTGATATGATATTTACTGGATATGGATGTGTGCCATGTATTGTTGGGGTGGTCTTTGCAGTTTGATAATGACGTTACGTACAAGGGGCATGACAACGTCATATTTTTTTACAGGGGGCAGATGTAAGATTGACATGGCTCCCGTTCATCATTTTGTCAATGTCGCAGGAAGTAAGCACTTGAATTTTTTGGTTATGACACGAGATGAAGAGGAACTTGATTAGGCTGTTGCTAAAACGGATTATTTTATCCCATGGGGATGAAGGGATTGTTGAGTGCTGGGAAGGAGGAGTCCCTAATTCAAATGGAAATGCATGCAATTTTGGAGGATTTGGAGCAGTTAACTGGTGATGAGCTTCCAAGTGAGTTACTCTTATGCGGGATATTCAACATCAGATTGCTTTGGTTCCCACCTCTAGCTTGCCAAACCTCCCACACTATCGTATGAGTCCGAAGAAGAATGAGAGTCTGAGAGAATGGATTGAAGACTAATTGAAGAAAGGGTTCGTTCGTGGGAGTATGAGTTCTTGTGCGGTTCTTGTTCTTCTTGTTCCTTAGAAGGGAAATCAGTGGCGGATGTTTGTTAATAGTAGGGAGATTAACAAGATTACAACCAAGTATTAATTTCCGATTCCTCGATTGGAGGACGCGCTTGATGAGCTGGCGGGTTCGAAGGTGTTTTCGAAGATTGATCTTTAGAGTGGATATCATCACAATCGTATAAGGCTTGGAGATGAGTGGAATATGGCTTTCAAGAGCAAGGATGGACTATACAAGTTGTTGGTGATGCCTTTCGGATTGTCCAATGCCCCTAGTACCTCTGTGAGATTGATGAATAAAGTTTTACGCCATTTCATTGGTTCTTTTGTGGTGGTTTACTTTAATTATATCATGATTTATAGTAAGACCAAAGAGGAGGATTTAGATATTTTGAGGCAAGTGTTGCAGGTTCTTCTCCAAAATTAGTTGTACATTAACCTAAAAAAGTGTATGTTTAGCACGAACAAGTTACTTTTTCTGGGTTTCGTTGTTGGTGAAGATGGAATTCAGGTTGACGAGAATAAGGTCCTTGCTATTCATGCACCTACATCTGTAACGGAGGTACGTAGTTTCGATTTTAATTTTATTTCATAATTAATTCCGAAATTCCTTTTCTATATTATTTCTGGTTTTCCTTTTAGTATTTAAATACCTCTTGTATGATTCAGATGTTATTCATTCATTCATAATAATATTTTTTTCGAGTTTGTTTTCTCTCTCTGGTGGATTTCAAAACCACAATCTAGGGTTTGTGCTTGCAGATCCTAATTATTTTTCAAGATTCGTGCTTGTGTATCTCTTTGATTTTCTGACTGCATCAAATTCATAAATTTCTTAATTTCATATACATATAAAGGACATAGGGATAACCTAACAATAACATAATCATTATTCTTACTTCGTAGCTGGGGCTCACATTCAACAAAACCATGAAATCTAGAATGTTTGCCGGAAGAAGAATCGTGGCCGAGAACGAATTTTTCCTCTGTTTGATGCTACAATACCGGTGGTTAGATGCAAGGGAGACGACACATTTTTTGAATGCGTCTTTGAATTTTCCATATTTTTTTAAACTTTACATTTTGACAGCGCATTCGGTGAATGTTTCTTACCTTTTTTGTGTGGAAAACTTTGACAACGCATTTACCGAATGTGTTTTGTGATTGTTGTTTATTTTTACGCCAGACTTTTGTGGTTTTAATATATTTTTTAACAAAAATAGTGAAAATGCATTTGGTAAATGTGTCTTCATCCTTTGTAATTTTTTTTATTTTCAAAACCTTACAAACGCATTTGGCAAATGCGTTTTTGGAATTTTGTTTAAAGCCAAAGAACAGAGAATCGTTGTTCCATTTTTTTGAAAAAAATCTATGTTGGAGGCAAAGAGTTCATATGAAAATTATATTTTCATTTAAATGCGACCCATATACAACTCGAAAAAATATTATAATATTTTTATACAAATAATAATTAAAATATTATATTTTTTAAAAACAATTTTAAATCATAATTCAATTACAACAGTCTATAAAATAATATCATATTTATTTATAATATAAAATAATAAATTAATGATTTTATAAGAAAATTATATATATTTATATTAAAATATTATAACAAATAATATTTTTTAAAAATGAGTTCATATGAAAATTATATTTTTATTTAAATTCGACCCATATACAGCTAAAAAAATAAAAAAAAATCAAAATAATTTTAAATCATAATTCAATTAAAATTTTATATAAAATAGTCATATTTGTATAAAATAATATAATTTTTATTTATTATATAAAATAATAAATAAATTATTTTATAAGAAAATTATATATAATTA
>JAULKK010305743.1:0-12259 GCA_032355705.1 Rubia peregrina
ATTAACTATTTAGGGTTCATTTTGGGCCATGATTTGTAATCAATTTTCATTTTGGGCCATGGGCTATGCGAGTTTGGGCCATGTATTTATAGATTTTATATTAAAGTTTTAGGATTATATTATTTAATATATATATTATTTATTTATTGTAATTCGGTATTCGGGTCGGGTTTCAGGTTGAGTTTTCATATCCAAAACCAAACCAAAAAGCATATTCAAAATTGGGTTTATTCAATTCGGTTATCCAAAAACCTATTTTAAATATTGTTCGGGTTATTCAAATTTGGATAATTCGGTTTTCGGTTTTTTTGCCCACCCCTACTGGGATGTATGCAAATATAACCATTTATACTTGAGTAAGTGTAGATATAACTCTTAGATAATTTAAACAACAATAATAACCTTAACTAATTGATGAAAGTGCAAATACAAATCTAAGACACCATCTTTTACGTTGACTGCATATAAAATGACCAAAATATCCTGACATAAAACCTAAAAGTGTTGGGACAATTTTACCCCCTGCCACCCCCACCTCTATTCAGGCCACCACCACTTCCCGACCACCACATCCACCACCACTTCCCGACCACCACATCCACCACCTCACCCCCAATTTTACAGTGTTAGGACCAAAATCCAGTGTTTGAATAGTGTCGTGAATAGGGATAGGTTCCAAGCTTGCTCCCTATTATGATGAAGACATTGACCGAGGAGGCACGTAGGAGGTTGCTGCTCAAGAGGCTCTGGAATTGCTAATTGACCAATATACTCATCGCCTCCAAATATACCCCCACCACCAATCTGCTCATCTCCCCCATCACCTATGTACTCATCACCTTCACCCCTTTCTCCCCAACCCAGTATAGAACCACCATCATCGCCATCCCCACCACCGCGTGTGGAACCCCCCACCACCCTCACCTTCCCCACCTCATCCTCAACATCATAAGCCGCCGCCGCCACCACCACCATCTCCCCCACTGCCACCAGTCTACCACTACTCCCCAACCGGTGGTCTATTCCAGCCCATCATCGCCACTACGCAACACCAGTCACCTTCAGGGGAGGAACCAGGATTTTCCTTTAGGGGGGACCGAAACTCTATATATATAATTAAACATGAGTCGACCATTAAAATACCAAATTATTGTAGATTAATTCACTCAAAAGTTAAAGAATAAAATTAAATACTAAAAAAAATGATTGGAGTAATATGTTGTGTATCATCTCCAATAACATTGTTATTTTTTTACGTAAGAAATACAGAGTGATTTGTTTTCTCTTTAACATAATTTGAAAATAGGTTTAAGCAGGGGACAATTATGAAATAAAATTTTAAATAGAGAATTTAAATAATATAAATAACATAAATAATTGATGAAAAATTACAAAAATCAAGTATAGAAGATAATTTTTTTTAATTTGGTTTTTTCTTCTTGAAAGATATCACTACATATATTTATACCATATTGGTATTACAAAAGAAAAAGAAAATCCTAATCTGAACCAATTTTTTTATTAAAAAAACTACTTCCAAATGTAACTTTAATAAATATTAAATGTAAAGTTGGATAAATAAGAAATTTTAAATTTTTAACTCTAAAATAAAAATAAATAATCCAACCACTATAAACCACTTAAGTTAAATATTTTTTATGGGGGGCACAACTATTTATTATCATTAAAAAAATCAATAAAACACTAGATAAATAAAAATTATTCAAGATACAAAAAATATTGGGGGTGACCAGGCACCCCTGGACCACCCCTATGTTCCGTCTCTGGTCACCTCACCCCACCAGTCACCTCACTCTATCTCCACAACGAACACTACCTCCACAACGTACACCAATTTGTCACTAAGACGACCGTTGTGCCACCACACACCAATGCGCAACACCAGGCCGCCACTGTTCAAAACCATTGCCTCAATCGCTCAGCCTTAATCGCTCCTCTCGACTGGAGCCGTCAACGACCCTTCTCAGGCTTAATCACTCATCCACCCACCGCCGCCTTGCTCAGCCTCTGTCGTTCATCTCCGCTGGAGTCGTCACCCTTCCATTATTGTTCTTCTCCTTTTCGCTCCCCCTTCCATTCCGAATTCGGAATGGGTTAGGGTTATAATTTAGGGGTACGATAGTAAAAAAATTGCTTTTTCAAAGGGGCAAAAATGTCATTTCATCAAATTCGGACTTAAATTTTTTGGAATGTGTATTTTTGCACTTTCACTTATTATCCAAAGTTATGTTAGCACTTTCAATTATTATAAGGTTATATTTACACTTGTATGAATTATATAGGTATGTATATATATGCACTTTTCTCAAAATTAAATAACCATACCGGCAAAATCGCAATGTCTGTAGTTATTAATAACTTTATTTACATTGTTTCGAATTACAACTGATAAGAAACAACAGCGAAATAAATGAGAAGTTGCCTGGTATACATTGTTGTACAGTATCCAAACGTATGAAGACTGAATGTTTAGTTGTCGATTAGAAAAGATGCCGGAACATGGGTATTTATTATTTGTGGGCAGGGTCTAGATCAATGTCAATTGATGCCGTAACTACCCGAATAAAAGGATGGATTGGTGAAAATGGAAAGGGAAAAGTCGTGTGAAATAAAGAAAGATGGATGCAGCATGGGATCGTGCATATGCATTATGCAAACCCCAAATTGTTTGTTTTTTTGGTTTTATTGATGCTCCACTGTTTGCAGTTGCCTTGAGTCTCACCGCACCACCCACATTTCCTTGTCAATTACTTCTACCAAGGAGTATGGGTTTTTAAAAATTGTCCAATTGGCCCTCGCAACGTTATAGATGTAGTTTTCGGATTCTTAAAAAAAACCAACACATTTTTTTATTCTACTAATAACTCTACAATGTTATTTTATCTGCTGTCGAAAAATGTCATGTGACCCTTATATGCCATGATTTCTTCAATTTTATGAAAGTGGTTTGGTCATTTCTCTCGTTCTCTTTTCCTTCTTCCTATTCCTCCTTACTCCACGAGTACTATGATAATCCTACCCATTTTCAGATGAGCCAACTCGAGAATCTTTCCCAACAACCCTAGCTTTCCTCGGCGACAAAGCACCACCGGGAAAGACCTCCACCGTGTAGCTCTAAATCAAGTGTCGGAGGCTCAACCAAGGCCCCTACAATCTCAGCTGCCATTTAAGCAAATTGCTAGTCAATTACTCTGTGTTGCTATCAAATTAGTATTCTGGATCTTTTGGGTATTTCATATTTTGCCTCCAATCCCAAAAAAACTCACCAATGTATATCTACTCACAGCCGTATCTGGAAGTTTCAGTACCACTGAAAATCATCGTTGCATTTTAATTGATAATGATAAAAATACCCCTCATGTGACATTTTCTAATGAAAGTTATAACGACAAAGGCTTCAACTTTCAAGACATGAGAAAGACATTTTAAAATGTTAGAACAAAGATAATGTTATTTTTTTTATAGAACTTGAAAGCTATTTATATACTTTATTAGGGTCCAATTAAATAATTTCTCGATTACCTTTTAACTCTTCAAGTTTTCAAAATTCAACCTCGTGATTTTACCATCTCCAAGTTTTTATAGATGTTCTCTACTCACCATTAAAGTAATAACATTTTTGCCTATTTAAAATTTAGAAAACTTCATGAATTAGCTAATCAAGTCTTCACTATTTGTTTTATCTAACCAATTTAATTAGTGATTGTAGTTTGATTGTTTTTGCTCTCTACTAGTTATTTTAACTCATGAGTATGATTTAGTTAATCCACCAACTGATGCTCCTATAGTTGGAGAGGGTGGAGAGAGCAATTTTACATTTATTTTTTAATGATTTAAAAAAATAGAATCTCCACCCTAACAGCTCCCTCCGCCCCAGCACTATCTGCATAATGAGAAAAATAAATAAAAAAATTCAATCCAATAAAATGTCCTTATTGCCCTTATAAACTCATCCTACAACCTCCTTCCACCACCGGCAAACAATCACCTATGTGACCACCTCCTAACCTTCAGTACCATCACCACCACTAACCATCAACAACAATCAATTAATTTGAATAACACGGCGGATTATTCAATCATAGGCAAATCTAAAACTAAAAAATAAAACGGTGGACATGCACATGGAACACCGAGATTGCAATCTTAGGTGGCGTTGACGTGGTGCCCTGGGACTGGTGCGAGAAAAGAGCAGTGCCTTGTGGAAACTTGCTTGCGGCAGTTGCCGAAGCAAGAGCCCAACTGGCGACAAATATGAAGCAGGAGCCTCGCTCGTAACAAGTAGTCTGGCAGAAAGAATTGACATATATTTTAGGCAGATGAATGAAAGAAATTATCAGATATTTTAGTGAGAAATTGCCGAAGATTATGGAGATTTGAAGAAGACGGTGTGTGAGGATGTGGGTTGCGGACAGTGTGTTTTGAGAATTAATATGGATTAACTGATTTTATAATTGCAAGAAGGTATATATGTAATGAGTTAATTTTACCTTTAGTGAGTCTCCTGACAAGCGGCATGTCCCATAAGATTATGGACATACCACTTATTTTTTACTTTATACACTGCATTTGTTAAATTACATACTCTCTATGTCCTAACTATTTATGCAGAGAGAGAAGTGGTTGGTTTTAATTTGGAGGAAGTGGAATCTCCAAAATGCCTCCACCTCTGTCCCATATCTCTGTTGTCCGCCTCTAACCCAGACCTCTATGTTCTCCACCTCATCAGCTGTCGTCTCCACCTCTACACCGTCACTTCCACTAGCCCTCAGCTCTCCGCCTCTCCAGCTGCCCTCTCCAATGCAAAAAACATATCCCCCTATTTGTTTTTGCCGGTTGTGGGGGAAGTTGTACTATTCTCGTAAGAAACTTGCTCCAGATCTGAGACAATCCGAGTTGCCGGACATGGGGAAACGGTCGATAGAAACTCGACGAGACATGACAAAGAGGGCAGTTGAAGAGCCGGTTGATGCGGCGGAGAGAGTCGACGGAAAGGGCAGTGGAGGAGCCGTACGTGGGGAAGAGCGCCACCGTGAATGAGGAGCATCGCCTTGTCGAAGTCGGCCGACATTGCGGAGAGGGTCGACAGAAAGGGCTGTAAAGGAGCCACGAGCGGAGGAGCGCCACCTTGAAGAAATTGTATTAGGATGAGGAATGCCATCGTAGGGATGTCGAAGCACCGCCTTCCAGTGGCTGAGGAATCGGGCGGCGAGGTTGAGGATGGGAGGCGCAGATCCGAAGAGGGTAAAGAGCCGCGTGAGAAAAAAATAAAAGGATGTGAGGGTAGATGAGTTTAGGTTTAGGTTTTGTGAGTAATTTGCAGTTGTTTTGAGGGTAATTTGTCTTATGACAGAGAGAACATTTCTAAATATGGGAAGTGTGCAGATTTGGTTGGGACACCTAAAAAGGAAAGTCTGCAAAATTGACTGGGACAGAGGGAGGATTAAATTTTGAAAATATTTTTTATATTATTTTTTTATTTTCACTTTCAAATCATATTATTACTTATTTTAACTTTTGAAATACAATATTTAAATTTCATAAAAAATTACAACGCCTAAGATAAAAATCACTGTGAACTGAACTGATAGAGAGGCATCTTTTCTGAAACTCTCTCTTGTACCTTAATTCATTCTAAATCCAAGTTAAAGCAAAAAAAAAATTGCTTGTTACCGTGGCCAAAACCAGCTGTTTAGAGTTTTTCCATCTTAGTAGAATTGCTTTGCACGATATCAAGTATGAGTCTTAATAGCATTTCATGGCACAATACCAAATACTGGTACTTAGGAATTAGAAGTAAATGCATTGTCTCTTAAGAATAATTTGCAAGGACTTACGTGTGGCTTTCAAGTATCAACTTCTTTGTCCATCAAGATTGAATGAATTCAGTTGAAAAATTATATACATGTGACCAAATTACATATAAACAATGCATATGTCTTTGAAGTACCAACTTCTCTGTCCACCAAGATTGAATGACTTCAATCGAGTCGAGAGATTACTTACAAGTAATCAAATTACACATAAACAATGAGTACGTGGTTAAGAAATCACAATGTAGGCTTTAGGATCAAGGGATTAAACTTTGTGGACTTGAGCAAAATTGAAGGGGATTAAATGTAATTCAAGTATTCATTCAACTCTAGAAATAAAAAGGCCTAAGTGGGGGACCTTGATGTAGTTTCTTTCTTTCTTTCTTTCTGGCTCACTAGAAATATGCCAATGCCTTTTGTCTTTTTGTCTTTTTGTCATTTTCCGTTGTGTTTTTTATTAGTATTTTTTCGATGCTTGGATTGTGGGGTTGTATTTTTGTTGGGTTTAGGTCACAAAACTCACAAGTCACGAGAGATAGCTCATGGCACTAATAAGTACTCTACTGCTATGCGTTTTGACTTATTTATTTTTTTCAAATTAAACTTAATAAAATTTGACAATAAATATAAATATAAATAATTATAATTATAATAAAAAATATCATATGAGATATTATTAAGTTCATTTTAAATTATATTTTTAGTATTATTTTTCTATGCTGAATTGTTATATATGTCCAGTGTTAGAGTCTCATATTGGTGGTTTACAGTCATATAACTCAATATATAAGATTATGTGGTTACCCCTACATAGTACCAATTGATTTTATGATAGGAGCTCATGATTCTAATATGGTATCAGAGCCCAAACTTGGCCCGTTACCCCTTTCTGTCCACGTTTGCGCGATGATTCATACCGCTGCACGTGAGAGAGCGTGTTAGAGTCTCACATTACCGATGCACGTGAGAGAACGTGTTAGAGTCCCACATTGGTGGTTGACAGTCATATAACTCAATATACTATATAATATTATGGATTACCCTTATATAGTACCAATTGATATTATGATAAGAGTCCATGATTCTAATAGCTAGACTAAATATTATCATTGACTATTGTGGGTCATTAAAATGATTATTGATCACCCTACAAGAAAACTAATTATATAAATTAACTACCATTTATAACTTTTCTTATAAGGAAAACGTTTCTATTTCCTTATCACCCTCCCTCAAGTTGGAGCATGATGATAAAAAATGTCCAACTTGCAAAGAAGATTATGAAATTGCTAATCATTTAAAAAATAATAGTTTAAAAAAATTAACGCAATGGTGGATCTAAAGTCTGTAAGATCCAACATACAAGGGTAGCATTAACTCCAGTCTAATCAATTGCATCAGGGTGATTATCAGGAGATTTGGTAATGGTTCCATCAATGAAACCAACCTTCTTCTTGGCAAGCATAGCGCCACAAATTGCAGCAGACCATTCAAGGTAATTTTCTTCACCTTTTAGTATGACGGGACAAATTGACAAACCGGGGCCATCAGAAGTACTTATGAAGTAAGGATCATTCAGAGATTGACCAGTACGTACAGATCCTCCAAAGACATATTACAATTGCAACTGTTTGAGTAAAACTGCAATCACATCGGCGACATTGAGATTATGTAGCTTGTTAGCCTCAGTTTTAGCAGCGATGCATCGAAACTAGAACCAGGTGCAGGCATAGTTGCGGATCAGCGGCGGTAGCAGATCGGCGGTACTGGTAGGTAATGGGGCGGCGCCTGGAAGACAGGCGGCGATGCTTGTAGTCGGATGGTGGCGCGTGAACTTCACTAGTCGACAGATCGAAGTTGTACGGATCACGACAACCGTGAAGGGGAAGCGGTGATCATAAATCAGCAACCGGCAGGGGCGGTTGGCAACGGTGGCGGCGTGTGGAGTGTAACATGCGACTAGACGACGGTGGCTCAAGCAGAAGATGTCATCAAAATTCATTTAGGATTTAGGCCTCAGGTTTTTTAGGCTCTGATACCATTGTAAAATATAAAAGACTTTATTAATGGTGCATTAATGTCACATCAATGACAAATCTCATCAATGATAAGAGTTACAATATATAAGGCTACAACAAACCAAAGTCTAACAGAAATATGATTCCAAAGTCTATATGAAAATTACTATGTATAACTAATTCTATAAGAAAACTAATTATATAAGGTAACTATCATTTATAACATTTGTTACAAGAAAATAACTTCTATTTCCTTATAAAAAAATCATTTTTCTCTCTCTCTCTTGGGACTGCCATCGTATTACGATTTTGATATTTTCTTATGCAAAGTTGAAATGTTTTAAAAGAAATGAATTACAAAATGTAAACATTAACGATTAGATGTGATTATTTCATTTCATTTCATTTCGTTAAAGAATGTTTGACGATTTTAGAAAAATAAACTAAGTTTGATTTTATTTAAAAAATCTTGATCAATATTGTCTCTTTGTTTCATAAGGCAGATATTTACTATTTTAATCTATTTTTATGCTCTTTTCTAGACCATTAAGATAATGATTGATCATAGCATATTTTTTTCGTTTTCTTAGATTGACATTTTATTATTTTAATTATCTTTTATATAAGTTAATACGTTTTTGATAGAATAAATAGATAGACCGAAAAGATTAATCAATTGATGGGAATGATTATTTTTTGGCATTATAACGACTTTAGAAGGGAAAAAACTAGCATGAAAAATGTGAACGGAAAGAGCAGTGTTTTGATGAGTTTTTCATACTCCCTACTTTCTAAGATTGATTTCATTACTTTTGACTCTTAATTTTTTTTATTAAAAATGTTGAATTTAGAGTGCATTGAAAGAGCAAAAAGTAAATTGAGTGGATGAAAATAATTTAGAGCTTGCCAAAAGAAGAAGGATCCAATGTTAAAAAATTATCTCAAAATTAGAAGTGAACCATTATTAGAAAACCAAACGTTGTGGGTGTGAGCGTGATAAGGTGAGTCAGAGAAAGGCTACTAACTCGTATATCGGACTTTCTCTCAGCACTTTGAAGAGTCATTACAGCAACATTTTGAAGTGCCGACATCTGCCTTTAATCATCAACTTATCTACTCGTATATTATTCTTAATTTCCCATCCATTTTTGGATTGTTAGTGATTACATTAGGAATTAGGTTAACTTAAGAAGGGCATGCACGTTGTATTGAAAATTTGATATTTTCGTCAACAGGGACGGAAGCAGAAAATATATATGGCAGGACTGATATACAAAAAAAAAAAGACATTTTTTTTTCAATTTTTCTTATGGGGGTTGATAATTTTTTTTATAAAATTTACTCCAATATTTCCCAAAAATTTCATTCCGATGGGACTGGAACCTCTTCCAAACCCGCCTACATCCACCCCTGCACGTCCATAAACTTGCTTGGTTAAAATGTTTTTGTATTTAAATTTTCTATATCATCTTGTTGTCATCTTTTTATTTTCATGTGCTGTCAATTATAACGTATCATCAACCAAAACATATTCTTATTAGACAAAGTTTTGGAAAAAAATCGTCATTCAATAGACATAAAAAATGGAGTTGAATTAGAATTATAGAAAGGTAAAATGTTTTATCTGCATTATTAAAAAAATACCCGATTAATGTAATTTAATTTTTTTATAATAATTTATTTTAATGTGTGGTTTAAACCCAAGTATTTTCATAACTTGTGGAAATATCGTCCAAACACTTATTATTGATTTCTTTCTATTCACTTACTAGGTCTAGGAGGTGTTGGTTAATTTATAGATTATGAGAAAACTTTCATCTTTATTGTATGTAAAAGTCACGTTTTACAAGTAGTACAAATATCCTTTATTCCGTTTCTTGAATAAAATATATTTTGTTCATTCTTGGCATCGAATTGATCAGTGTGCAATTATAAGAATTATTATAACTATGACGTGAACACATTCATTTTCTCTCCATTGCTCCCAGTTCTTTTTTAGAAATTTAATAAATTAAATGTCATTTCCACTTCTTTTTTTGAAATGTTACATACAAGCAACCGAATTACATATTAACATCCTAATCTAAGACCTAACTAGAAAACACCATCATTGAAAATGTTAAAACTCAGTGGAGCATGAAACTCCATCCATTTGATAGCTAAAAACACCCTCCTGAGAACACTCAACCGCTGCACTACCAACAAACCGCTGCCATCGAAATCGGAACCACCACGATCTCACCGTTATCGACCACCTGCAGGTTGGGAAACCACAGTGGGACCACGGACACGGTCCCACGACATTGGGTAAACTCCATCAAGAAATTGTTCTAATATTCACAATTTTTTATGGATGTGTGTTTTGAACCTGTGACCTCCCAATTATTGAGAGTGTGGTTTACCACTAAACGGGACAAAAAATTATATGTTAGGAATTTTGTATGTTAAGGTGAGGGTCCAATTACATGTTGCCATGTGTCCAAAAATTCAATCACTACTTGATATTTAACTATTTTTATGAAAAAATAAATTTTAAAATTAACACATGTCAATATGTGATATGTGATTGAGCCAACACCTTAACATGTAAAATTCTTTAACATATAAATTTTTTTGCCACTAAACCAGGTTCATTACACCATTGCTCGCAGTTCTTGATCACAAAATGTAGGAGTGAACGACACCGCAAAAAAGGGCGTATCTTTCACTAATGGAGTATTGTCCCTCTGTTTTTAAAGACTACGTTTATCACTTTAATTTAATTTTAAAAAATATTATTAGTATATTTTACACAAAGTTTTATTTTGGGCAGTTTAAACTTTAGGCAGAGTCTGTTATGCAAATAATATAAATCTTAATGTTGAGATGGATTTTTAAAAATAAATATGCTGATAAATTTAGGAACCAATTGTGCAATTATCTAAACCCTATATGTATTAAAAAAATCAGAGTTTTCCATTTCCTTTTTCCGATCAGAACTCTCTTTCTCTGATAGGAAATCTGTAACCGCCACAGTTTCGCCACGAACCGCCGTGAACCGCTACAGATCTGCCAGCACGCTTCTTCTTCCTCCGTCAGCGAGATCATTGCGACGCAGTGCCACTGCTCTGCTGCTCTGCCCACCGCCACTCTATGTCACTGCCACCGCTAGGGCACTGGCGGTGGAAGCTCTGAACTCGTCTTCGTCGACACGCTCTACGGCGGACCTAGGGTTTCAGTGCACCGTCATGGAGGCCGATCCGAGGCACATACGTTTTCACCACTGCAACCGACGATTCGACTGTGGAGGATTTGAGCGACAGAGCAGGAGCGAGTCGGAGCGATCTTCTTCTTCTGCAATTCAACGCCAGAACGATCTTGTTCTTCTTGAATTAGAAGCAGGCTGAGGCATTTTGTCTACGTTCGCGATGTCCAGGGTGGAAGAGGAGGTTGTGCGAAGGTGGTGGCGGTGGCGGAGCTACAGAGGAAAAGGGAGAAGAGAATGATCGAGCGCGTGAGATTCACGAGCAAAAAATTGGGGACGACACGTGTAGCTAACGAGCGACAACATAGGTGATGTCGACGGCAAACGGCGAAGGCAGAGCCGATGTCGGTGGCAGACGACAAAGGAGGAGTCAACGTTGACGACGGGTGGCGAAGGCGACGTCGGCAGCCGATGATAGAGTCAACGTTGGTGGCGAAGGCGGAGTCGACGGTGAGTGAGCTTCGACGTTTGAGATTTGAGGTTTAATTTTTTTCCCAAAGTGATATGACGAGGTTTAATATTTATTGACTGAGTTTGTGATCAGAAATGTTGTTTGATTTAGTGGTTAACACTCTTGTTGTTAAGGTTGAGGTCTCGAGTTCAAATCTCTACGTGATTTTGAAGAATTTATGGAGTTTATGTTCTTGATGTGTCTACTGAGATTTAATATTATTTGATTGAGTGTGTGTTTAATAAGATTATTTGGTGTAGTGGTTATTGTTCTATGCTTTGAGGTTAGTGACTTGGGTTCAAATCTCACCAGGTTCTCTTTTTTTAATTTTTTTAATTCTTGAGGTACTGTAGTCTCTCTCTCTCTCTCTCTCTTATGTTGATGTTTTTCAATATTCGTGTGAAGTTTAATTAATATTAGTTGATCTTTTGTATTTTTTGGTTAATATGAATTGATATTTGCAGTTATTTTTCTGTTGCTTATGTTTTTCGTTTTTCGGATGAGGTTCAAGTGTTAGGAGTTGATGTTTGTGGTGTTATTTTTTCTAATATAGGTTGATATTTGTAATTTAAAAAATATATCAATTGTCGATGTTTTATGATTTTTTGAGTGAATAATGTTAGAGTTAAGAGTCTCACATTGGTGGTTGACAGTCATATAACTCAATATATAAGATCATGGGTTATTCCTACATAGTACCAATTGGTTTTTT
>JAULKK010305763.1:0-12257 GCA_032355705.1 Rubia peregrina
AGGAGAGTGTACTTGTACTGTATTTATTTTTACAGTATTTTATTACAGGAGCTCCTGTACTTTGAGTAGCTAAGGGGCACTTCTCTAAAGACTATGCTGCCCCCTAAAATGTGCCGGAAGCTGAACTTGACAGTTTGACTGAACAGAAGTGCCACGACTCTGTTAGTTGAGTGGCCAAAAATATTCAAATAATAGATGGGTGACCAAAAGTGAACGATGCCAGGAGTTTAGTGGCCAAATAATAGATGGGTGGCCCTTTTTTTATTATTATAAAAGCGCAATGTTTTCCAAATTTTTTATAACATGCAACATCAATCTTGAACTGTTTGACGCCGAAAATTATGATTCTTATGCAGAAAATATTATTAAATAATTACCTAGTAACGTAAAATAAATCTTTATTTGGCAGAGTACATTTGTACTGTTTCCTGTGTCTTTAGAGTGATACATTATGATTTGCAACTACTCCCTCTAGGTCTCTGACGAGTTTGATGGTAAATTTAATTTATTGGTGATGACTCTTGAAAGACAGTCTTTTCAAATTCATGGAAAAATTAAGATTTAAAGTGTAAATGAGAAGAAATGAAGATAAAATTTTTAGGTTACATGAATCAGGTTATAAATTTTATGACTATTACACGTTGTATAATAAAATTTTAATATTACAACTAAGATCTTTTACCTTTTATAATTTTAATTAAACCCCATCTTTTCATAAGATTATGAAAAGACGGTCTTTCCCAAGATTTTACCTTTTGTGTATTGATGATTTAGTTTTTTTTTAAAAAAATGAAAAGAAGGGCTCCTAAAATGATTTTGTACTCGTAACATATTTTACTTTTAGCTTATGGACAGTCCACATATTTTTTACCTTATACACTGCATTTGTTAGCTTACGGAGTACTAAATTTTGAAAATTTAAAAATATTTTCTACATTATATTTTTTTTATTTTCACATTCAAATGTATATTTTTACTTGTTTTAATTTTTAAAATAAAATATTTAAATTTTATTTTAAAAATTACAACATTTAAGGCAAAATCACTGTGGACTATCCATAAACTTGTGAAAAGATTGTCTTTTCTGAGACTTTCTCTTAGATTTATTACTCAACCAGTGACTGTCGAAAATCTAAATAAATATTTATTTACTAATTTTTTCTTTAGGTGCGGAGTTTATTGATGTTGAATTTAGTTTATTAGTGCTGAATTTAGTTTATTGGTTTTGAAATGTGATGAAATTTATGGTTTCATTTGATTGCAATTATTTGCATGACATATTTGACCATCGATGTGTTTTCTTATATACAACATCGGACATAATGTGATTTCTTATATACAATATCAGACATAATGTGAAATGACTTTGGATTTTTCAAAATGTGTAGTTTCTACTCCCTCCGTCCCACCATTATCGACATATTTACTTTTTCAAATTCAAAATTGAAAAACTTTCACTCTAAATATGAACTAATATATTTATAATAAATATATCATGTGAGATATTGTTAGATTTGTCTTAATATTTATTTTCTAAATATTAAATTTTTATGTGAAATTGTTATATGTAACTAGAGTTAATGACGGTCAAATATGATCATTGAAAACCATGAAAAAGTAAATATGCCAGTAATGGTGGGACGGGGGAGTAAAACCTAAAAATTTTACAGGTCATTATCGTACACAACTAAAGTTATTGTTGGTCAAACATACTTTGAGAAAATGTTAGAAAAAATCATAAATAAGGGATCAGAGAGAATATCTTTATGCTCCATATGACCCTGCATAAGTGATACAATGTCAAAAATGTCATTTATTATATTTTCTTAGTTTAGTATTTTTAGGAGTTTAACATTATACTCTTTTTCCCATTGGATTTTTTTAATGAGGTGGTGTGCTCATAGTTAGAATTAATTTTGAAATATTGTAATTTAGGAGTTTTGATTTGATTAGAATTAGATTTGGTAGGTTTAGATAAGGTACATTCATTCAAGAACTCCTCCAATATTTGGATTGATTTACTTTGATGAATAATATCATTATTTATATTTAAATTAGGTAGTTTAGTTAGAGATGATATAAACTTCTTAAACCTGCCATAATTCTTTTCAATTTCTATATGTATTGGCCAAATTATACGCTATAAATAGGGGAGGCCTTTGGACGAATTCTACAACACCTTATATCAATCATATATTCAGAATTTTGAGATCATTCTCAGAGCTTGCGAGCGATCTTCATTGTTGATTAATCATGCGGGCTAATTAAGTATCAATACCTTCGATTTGTGAACTAACCCAGCGGGCTAGTTAACTTCATAGATCTCGAATTGTTCTTAATTTCGAGGGTTAATTGTGATCAATTCTGCGGCTATACTAGGGTTTGAGAAATCCCTCGTTTAGTTAAAGATCTAAAATTTCGCAATCCAGAGTTTTCGCAAGAAGATTCATATCAGTAAGGTTCCTATATGCTTTTTTGCACAGGTACTTATGCATGTTGACGTGACAGAGAAAGTGACGGTTTTGAACAACCTAACTAAATTCCCACCACCAATTTCAACCAAACAAGAAATAGGAACTACTAGTTGGGATGGACGAAAATAAAAAGTATGAACAATACGCATGGATGAAGGGAGTACTAAAACTAGATGTTTTAAATACTAAAATATCAATACTGAAAAATTAAATTAATTACTATTGGATAAATTCACTGATCAACCAATCGATCTATTTCGCTAGCAGGTAGATGATGACTTATTCTGGTGATGGGTGAATGAGTGGAAGGATGACAAAAATATTTAGGGTGTGATGGATGTGGGTGAGGTTTAATCGATGAGTCTGTCTTCTGCGAGACCATCTCGTGGTGAGATCAGGGACTAGAGTGAAAATAGGTAAATGGCAAATCAAATTCGGGGTCAATTTACAAATGTTTTTTTTGACGCCAGAATGAAAACCACAAAAAAACAGAGAACCAAAGAAAAAATAAAGAAAAAAGACACAAAAAGCGTCTTTCACCTTCTCTCGCCTTCTCCGCCGTCGTTGCCTCCTCGTCTCCTCGCCTTCTCCGTCGTCGCATCGTCTTCTCCGCCAACACCTCGCCTTCTCCGTCGTCGCCTCGCTTTCTCCGGCGTTGATCCGTAATTTGCAAAAAATGATCTGAGGTCTATAAATTATTACTGTTTCGTTTGTTGAAATCGATCAGACGGAAGGACGCCGACGAAGATTTGCAGAACACGAGGAAAATCTATCGCGGGAATTTGTAGAACGCGAGGAAAATCTATGGCGGGAATTTGCAGAACGCGAGGAAATATCCGATTGTCAGGAACCTAACTTACAATTGAATTAGAAATTCGCAAATCATGACATTTTTCACCGGTGTTGAGGTCGAATTCAAGAAGGGTTAACGCCGGTGTAATGAAGGTCGGATGCGCCGGCGTCTTGAAGGTCGGGAATTAGCGACGGTTTCTGCACCGTTCTGATGAAGATCAAGTAAAAATTTTGTCTGCGCCTTTGTCAAAATCGAGCCATCGGTTTCGACAAAATCATCGCCGTTAGGTTGCCAAACGGAGACGAGATGGTGAACGGTTGAGAAGGCAAAGGGAGGAGAAGAGGAGGTATAAGGCTTTTCCAGCGATCATTGAATTTTGGGTCAAAAGATTGGTCAAAGCCCAATTTTAGGTAAAAAAGATGGGTTGATTTTGGATCAACCCGATTTGAAGGTTTGAGCCTGATTCTTTAGTTTTGTCTTGTGTTGGGCCTAATTCTTAAAACTTAACATGTAAATAATAATTTATCCTATTAAATTATTTAAATGTCAAGGTTAAAAATTTATTTTAAAGTAAAAAAATAAATAGATAAACATCACATAAAAATAATAAAATATACATAAAATAGTTAAACATCAAATAGAATTGGTTAAACCTCCAAAAAATAATATATTAACATCCAATACAAAATTAAAATACACATAATGCCCATTTCATCTAAAATCTACTTGTTGTGACTCGATTATTATTTGTTGTCATACTGAGATGTTACGTTGTTACGTTGTCATGGTTCAATATTTTGTTTGATGTTTTACAAAAGTACTGATGAAGATGTTGATTTAAACAAGATACGCATATGCTTCACTACACTTATACATTTCACTGTTGCTGCATTTGAAATAACTTATTAAACATCATTCAATACGAAATGGTTCAAATTCCCTAAAAATCTCTAACATAAAAATTGAAAAAATCCAAATCAACCTAAAACATCATAAAGAATCTAGTGTCTCGGCTCTAACAAATAAACCAATGTTTATAAAACATCATCTTAAACAATACATCCCAAATAATCAAATTCTATTCCCCCCGACTTATTTTCCTTGGTTGCGCGCTTATTCACAATCTTGCTTTTTCTCCTGCTGGTTTCGAAGATGATGGCTCTTCTACTCCATCAACGCAATGATCAAAGGTCGATTTTTGGTCCTCTAATCGAGGGAACACCTTGGGGAGCATGATTCCTCATAGCATTTTTTTTAAAAAAAATATCTCATCAATGACATCGTAGAGCTCTGACTTGGAAAGTATTGCTGTGAAATAAATATAAACCATCACATACAGTAATTAAAACATTACCATCTCAAATTAAAACATCACAATAACACACATAATATCACTGATAACTACATTGTGAAACATCAAATACAATATTTAAAACATCAATATCAAAATTAAAAAAACATCAACAATACACACTAAAATATCAAAATAGGAAAACAGTACATCAGTTGCATACTTCAATATGAAAACACCACAAGCATCAAACACGAAAATTATAACATCACACCAACACACGTGACAATACTCAAAACCTAAAACAGAAAATAGAAAATAGAAAACAGAAAATGAGAAATATCAACAACAATGTCTAAAACATCACATCTGAAAAATAATTTTTTTACAGTTCCTACTTCATTCTCGATTACAGCAATAATGATCAAATATTCTTAGACATCCAAAAAATAACAACACAAAAATCAGCACAAAACATAACAAACCCCTAAAATATCACACACAATCAAAACTGCACATCAATTGCACACTTAAGCATGAAAACACCACAAGCACCAGATACTAAAATTAAAACATCACATACAGTAATAAAAAAATCAATATCTGAAATTAAAACATCACAATAGCACACATAACATGGCTGACAACTACATTGTGAAATATCAAATACAATATTTAAAACATCAATCATAGTATCTAAAACATCACACCTGAAAATAACAAAACTTACAAATCTTCCTTCCTTCTTGATTTCACCAACAGTGGGCTATTGTTCTTAGACATCTAAGAAAGAGCAACAACACCACAAAAATTAGCACAATTCGTAACAAAACCCTAAGATATCACACACAATCAAAACTGAACATCAATTGCACACTTAAAATACTACAAACATCAAATACTGTAATTAAAACGTCACACCAATACAGATAACAATACTTAAAACCTAAACATCAAACATAAAACTTGAAACATTAACAACAGTATGTAAAACATCACACCTGTAAAATAATAAAATTTACAGATCCTCTTTCCTTCTTGATTGCAGCAACAGTGGACAAACATACTTATACATTTAAGAAATAGCAAAAACAACACAAAAATTAGCACAAATCGTAACAAAACCCTAAGAGACCACACACACTAAAAAAACAAAACTGAACATCAATTGCACACTTAAAACACTACAAGCATCAAATACTAAATTTAAACATCGTAACAACACATATAACAGTACTTAAAACCTAAACATGAAACATCAAACATCAAACCTGAAACATCAACAACAGTATTTAAAAAATCACAACTACAAAATAACAAAAAATTACATATCATCTTTCCTTCTCTATTGCAGCAACAGTGGACAAGCATTCTTAGACATCTAAGAAATAGCAAAAACAACACAAAAATTTCCACAAATCGTAACAAAACCCTAAGATATCACACACAATCAAACCTGAACAACAATAGCACACATAAGCATGAAAATATCACAAGCATCAAACATTGAAATTAAAACATCACACCAACACAGATAACAACACTTAAAGCCTAAAACATGATACATCAAGCTGAAAATGAGAAACATCAATAACAGTAACTAAAACATCACTGCTGAAAATTAAGAAAACTTATAAATTCTCCTTCCTCCTTGATTGCAGCAGCAGTGAGACAAGTCTTCTTAGACATCTAACAAACAGCAGCAACACCACAAATTTTAGCACAAATCTGAAAGAACAACTCACAAAACACACAAAAAATAGAAAAATCCCCAAATATTACTCATTATAACCTACACGAACCCTAAATGTCACATGAGCCAAAAAGTAAATAAAAATAAAATATGCATAAAAATCTAAGCAAAGAAATTACCTTAAAGATGAACACGAAACGAAAGTTGTATTGTGTTCGGCCGCCGAAAACCGATGTTTAAATCAGAAATGAAGCGCATCTTCCCTGAGTTCATCGCTAATCATTGTTTGCGTTCATCTAGTCTCTATGTTCTTCCCTGCGCAAGAAATGTGAAAGAAAACAGAGAAAATGAGTGGTTGAATTGAAGGAAGATGGAAGAAAAATGGAGAGGAGAGAGAGAAAAGAAGGATCCAGCCTGGAGAAGAAAAGAGAAGAGAGAGAAAGTGTCCGAAAATATGGGAGAATAAGAGGAAAGATTGATATTTATACTTTGACTTAAACATAAATTAACGAAATTTCACATCCAACCCCTGGACTTTTAAAACTTCAATTAGACACCCCATGCAGGATTTTACATACGTCTATTACACATTTATAATAAAACCTTTCCTCATAATTTTTGTTTGTTTGAAAAGGTGTTTATATGGATGAAAATGGGTAAAATTCTAATCGAGAAAGACAGACTTTTTCGATTAGAATTTTACCCATTTTCATCCATATAAACACTTTTTCAAACAAACAAAAATTATGAGGAAAGATTTTATTATAAATGTGTAATAGATGTATGTATGCTATGTTTATAAGTACATTAGGACATTTTAATTTTAGATTTCTTCTTCGGAACTAATATTGTATCTTCTACGCTTACTAGTATTTTATCTAAATTTGAACATTTTTAATTTTTCACTTCGATTTTTTTCTCTTTTTGTTCCATATTGAGAGTTCATTTTTTGATCTCCCAGATCAATACCGTGTTCATTCATTACCCAATAAATACAAAATAATTAGTTTGGTCCAAAAATCAGATTTCGGATGGTTTTCAGTAAATCAGAATTATTTTTCAATATAGCCAGAGGCATTTTTGTAATTTTACTAATTAAAAAATATTTTAATTTAAAAATTCTCAATTTCCTTGGGAGCAAAAAATGGTACTGCAACATATGTTGGGTGCCAAAAAATAATTTAGTCTTTCAATTAAAAATCCCCCTGAAACCCCTATACTCGTCCTCTAAAACCCTTTCTTCCCCCTTTTCCACCGTCACCTCCACCGTCATGGGCTAGAGCCTCACCCTCAACATTGCCGAGAAAGGATTCTCCATCTCTATCTCCACCGCACAGCCTCCAAGCTCAACGATATTGTTGACTACGCCTAGCGCGAGGGCCTCATCCCGCTCTCCTACCAGTACACCCCCAAGGACTTCGACCTTTCTAACCAGAGGCCAAGATTCATCATCATCCCGTTGACCAAACGATTGAGGAATTGTTGGCACAAATGGATCTCAGCGACACCATCATTGACAGCGGAAATGAGTGGTATGAAAAGAGGGGTTCGTCGTACCTCTCAGGCGGTGGTAGCTACAGTGAAGGCAGTCACGGAGGTGGTGGATACATTGGAGGTGGCACATGGTTTTAGAGGGAGGGGTGGCGAAGGTGGGTCTGGTGGGGTGGTGCAGATGGGGTGGCGGAGTTGGTGAAGTGGGAAGGAGAAGGTCGACGTCAGAGAACGGCAGTGGGGCAAAAGGAGGTCTAGGGGAGATGGGAAGCCTTTCTCGGCGGCGTTGAGGGCGAGGCACTGGCCTATAACAGCGAGGTAGAGGTGGCGGCAGAATAGGGGGAATGGGGTTTCAGGTGGAGGCGGCAGTAGAATGGGGGGAAGGGAAGGGGGGAGAAATGGTTTTAGAGGACGAGCATAGGGGTTTCAAGGGAATATTTGTGAAATTTTTTAATTGAAAGTCTAAATTTTTTTTGGAACCCAACATATGTCGCGATACCATCTTTTATTCCTCGAGGAAATTGAAAAAAATTAAATGAAAATATTTTTTAATTAGTATAATTATAAAAATACCCCTGGCTATATCGAAAAATAATTCCGGTTTATCTGAAAACCACCCAGAATATGATTTTGGGATCAAACAAATCATTTTTGTATTTGTTGGGTATTGAATGGACGCAGTATTGACCTCGAAGACCGAAAGATGGTATTGCGGCATATGTTGGGTACTATAAAAACAATTTAGTAAAAAAATATAATTTCCATATTGAGAA
Source organism: Rubia peregrina (assembly GCA_032355705.1). NCBI lineage: Eukaryota > Viridiplantae > Streptophyta > Magnoliopsida > Gentianales > Rubiaceae > Rubia > Rubia peregrina. The sequence continues at coordinate 8,516 of JAULKK010305763.1, forward strand.
GACCTTCTGCGTACAATTACTACGGAACTACGGTGTTGTTAGAAGAATGGCCCTAAGGATCAATGACAAAGAAAATTCAATTAAAAGGGTGTTTCTAAATCAAGCCATTCATTTTACTATCACATGCTCTAATAAGTATGTATACACTTATAATACTTAATTAAATTTTAAATATGATAAAAAAATTATTCCTAAATTTTTTTCTTCCTCCCATCATTTTCTGCAACTACCTCCGCCGGAAAATCTTCCCCTCACCTTCCCCTTAACTCATTTGCCGTTGCTAAAACCTGTCACTTTCCCCCCGACATCCCCTCCCCCCCCACCGCCGTATGAAAACCTAGCCCCTCACCCGTCAAAGACCAGCTCAGCCAACCCCCCCATCTGCTTCATCTTTTCAGCAAGAAACCTCCGGCGATAGCCAAGTGCCTAATTCGGCAACGAGAGTCACAAATCTCGGTCTGAAATGCTACCCACAAAAGCTGTCTGGTGAGGCTAGGGAACGAGAACCAGGGTTGGGCTGGGGAAACGAGAACTGGGGCGATGAGAGCGGGATGAAGTGGGGCGACGAGAGCCACAGCGGGATTAGGGCCAACGAAAGCCAAGGCTGGTGGGGCGAAGAGAGCCACACCGGGGCTTGGGCAATGGGAGCCACAATGGGGATTGGGCAATGAGAGCCATGGAGGGTTTAGGGCCGACGAGAGCCACGACCGACGGGGCAAAGAGAAACAGAGCGGGACTTGGGCAATGAGAACTAGGGCAGTGCGGCGCTAGGCGAGGATGGTGCTGGCTAGGGGATGGGAACCAGATCTGAAAGCACCAGAGAAGATGTCGGAGAGATAGATAATACGTTGGCGGACCTCTATAGCCCGCGAACACCACTGCCGCCAAGGTATATAATTAGGTTTAGAATTATTATTTGTTATTATTTTATTATTTTTAAAAATTGAATTCAAAATACAGTACATGTAATATTTTCATATTAAAAATATAGGGCGTGATTTAGTAAAATACAGGTGTGATACAGTAATTCACATTATAAAAATCACTTAAATTACTTTTCACAAGCCCATGAAAGGCCCAATAGAAAATCTCTTTTTTTTAAAAAAAGAAGGCCCAACAGAAACCTAAGCATAACGTCCCGACATTATTTATTTTATATATTGCAACGAGATTTTAATAGTTTTGAGAAAGTTTTAAAATGTATTAAAATGTATAAATAATTATAACTAACCCTAAAAGTTATTGAAACAAGCTTAAAATATATCACAATGTATAAATAATTATAATTATAATTTGAAAAGTTATTGAAACGGGGTTATTCATAATTGGTCTAACTGTTAGTCAGTCTAACATGATATTTTTCCTTCTTTATAACTTGGAATAAACTAAAAATATAAACCTAATTTTTTTCCTGAAAGTGCTAAAATAACTTTGAATTCTTCGAAAGTGTTGAAACAATCCTAAGTATTCTTCAAATATCAGTATTATGCCCACCTGACCCAAGACTGGCGTTAACTCGCAATTTTTGTTGCAAATCATCCAAGAAATGATCCAAATTCCCCGACTTAGCTTTTTTAAATAGGATAATTTTACCCTTTTGAAATCCACCCCACCGTCAGAATCTAATAAAAATTCTAGGGTTATATCAGAACTTATTTTGGAACTTGGGGTTAGATAAGTTTTAAAATCCTATCCAAATTTATAGCAAACGAAATGTATTTATCAATTACAAGAAAAACACCCACTTATCTCTGAAAATTAACCCTAGTTTGTATTGATTCATAAACTTCTACACTTATAAAAGAGATGATTAAGTAACTAAACAATATGAAATGTTATCCTATGATGACAAATCCTGGGGGGGAAATTAGGTTGGGTACACATTGACTGAATGACACAAGAGTGAAAGCAACCAATAATTCAAATGAAACATCAAAGTAGACAGGAATTTAATTAGTAAATACCAGAAAGGCTTGCTTCGATGCATGAGTATCAAATATCCTGCTTGACAAATGGATGAACAAGGAAGCATCAGTACAATTCACACATACAAAATCACTTTTTTAAAAATAAAATAAACCGATTTTTAAAAAAAAACCTTTTTTGTTACATGACTCCGCTGAAGATAGAATAACCAACGAAATTCAGGTCCGACCTATCACAGTCCACTTTTCTAATCACATCTCCGCCATTGCCATCAAAATCCCTAGATCCCATAAATTTTTAAGCACTAGTCAACATCTCTACAGAAAGCAAAAAAAAATGCACAAAAACTTACAGTGACGCCAGGTTCAGCAAGAGCGAGACTTTGCAAGTGCGCTGGAACTTCAAGGCAGCAATGGCGCATGCGCCACGGGTAGTGGAAATTGGTTTTTCCATTTCCGTTTCTATTTTTAATGGACCGAATTGCTTTGATTGATGTTAGTGGTCTCGGTGACGAGCAATAATAGTGGCGTTCCAGTGACTGCCTAGCATCCGTGGCGTCGGTGGTGCGTTCGAAGGAACGTGGAATGAGGAAGACACAGAAGAATTAACGGGTAAGACAAAGATGCAAATTAGAGAGGGTAAAATTGGTTCAGGTTTAGAGATGTGAGAGAGTCAAAACTAACACTTTACATATTTTTTAAAAATTAGAAAGGTATTTCAATGATTTCCAGCAGTTTCGATAAATACCGGTGAGTTTAGAATCATTTTGACATTTTCATACTAAAAAAACAAAGTAGATTGTCATTTTTAGAAGGGGGAACGACTTGGGAGGTCTCTAAACTCCTTCCATCGTCCCCTTTTAGCCCTTTATACTTTTTGAATAATTTTGGCCCCTCAATTAATAAAACTGTTATATCGTGACCCTTCAGTCTGGTCAAAACGTTAACTTCAGTCAAAAGTGTTAAATTTAAAGGCAAAGTAGTGATTTTACATTTTCCTTTTATCATTTTTATTTTTATTTTCCTTTTCTCATTTTTCTTTATTTCTTTCTCTTTTTCTTTTTCTCCTTTTCTCCTCTGCTTCTTTTCTCCCGCCCCCGTCTGCTTCTTTTCTCCTTTGGTTATTTTCTCTCGCCGTCGCCTGCTTCTTTTCTCCTATTCTCCTATTTGAGCAATGTCGCCCCGCACTCATTTTCTCCCACATATTCGAGCAGCGCGCGATTGGGATGGGTGGTTCAAGAAGACGTCTGCGGCTCTGTTGTGGCGGTGTGGATCAAGGAAACACTGGCGGTGGCATTTTCGGAAGAGCAAGTGCTTGTCGGAAGGCTGAGGAGGACCGATTCTAGGAGCGACCAAGGAGCGGCGGGAGCATTAACATCGGAAGTGACCAAGAAGCACCAGAGAGACCTCTAATTTCTCCATCAAAACCCTGGTAGGTCGAAATTGTGCAGCGACCATGATGAAGACAATGGCGATGATCTCTCCGGTGAGAGAAGAACTTGGACGGTGGTGGGCTCGAGGCGGCAGATCTAAGGGAGGGTCAATGTCGTGGGAGTGGCGAAAGGCGAGGGTTGGATTTATAATTTTTTTTTAAAGATGCAAATTCATTTTTGCCCTCAACTAACGGAGGAAACTTCAGAGTGAATACTTTGACCTGACAGAATGGGCAAAAGGTGAACGATGGTGGTAGCTAAAAGTAGGTGTCTAGAAGATAATAAGATAGCACCACTCGCCCTACATTGGCTGAAAGGGAATTTCTTTCGGCTATAGGACTATAGTGGGTACCGATCAATCGTCTACTATTTGATTAACGTTTC
>JAULKK010305781.1:0-12256 GCA_032355705.1 Rubia peregrina
ATATCAACTATCTTAGACTTTGGGGTGTGAGAGTGTGAGAGATTCTTATGTCTTGGGGCTCGTGTAGTCTAGGAATAAGATGCTGAGTGTTTTGGGAGAACCTTTGCATGCTAGTTTACGCTTAGATCTTTGTTTGTTCATGTTTACTCGAGAACGAGTAAAGGTTTAAGTGTAGGGGATTTGATAAGACATCATGCATGTAATTTTCAAAGTATTTAACATCACTTTTGTTAACTTTTGTTGGAATACTCCTAGATTTATGTAGATTTACATCATAAGGTGTTTAGATAACCATGTTCTGTTTTTGTATCTAAATCCTTCATTTTGTAATCCATTCTTAGTCTAATAGATTTTGGTCACTACGAGCATCTAAATTCCTTTTTTGAGCTTAATTCATAGATTGATTGTAAACACTTTGGAGTATTTTATGAAGATCATTCGAAAGGATGGTGGAAGGTGGAAGGCCCTGAGTAAAAAACGTGGTAGAAGATAGAATGATTGAAGAAGGAAGACAAAAAAGCAGATTAATTGTGATCCGGAAGTTTGAACCGAGTTCTGGGAATGATCCGAGAAGAACCAGCTCCCAAGCATGGTACCATTAGATTCTTCTTCTCGAGCGCTATGATATCGACTATAAAAACTCCCAAAATGGATCAACGGTTAACCCATGGGAAACAAAACACGAAGCCATGAACTGAAGCTCGCCCGTGCGGTTCATCATCCGCCCATGTGGATGAGCGAGCAAAAATCTAAAACTTGGACTGAAGCATCCATCGCCTTGGGTGATGCCAATTTTGCTCGAGCAAAGCCCACTGGACTTTTTATATTTTCTTTCCTTTCCTCTCCCTTGTACTATAATAGCCATTTTGGCCACCCACTTCATATCCTCTTCTTCTTGGCCGAATTTCCTCTTCTCAAAACCCTATTCTCCTCTTCCTTTTCATCTTTTCTCTCTTTCTTTATCTATGAATTTGTCCATGAATGTAAGTATAGGTTGTATTAACTTAACCCATCACTTGGGAGCAATTGATTGAACGTTCCAAACCAATGTTGAAAGAACCTCTATTCCACTCTTTCTTGATGCATTTTTTATTTAGCATTTATTGTGTTCTTAATGTTGAGTTTTGTTTCATTCATGCTAGGGGTTTTTTGAGGATATGAAGTGTTTTTATGATTAAGTGTTAGGAGGTTAGAGATGTGTACAAATTCTTAGCTCTTTGACATGAAAATCTATGAACGTGGAATTAGAACTTCTTGTTGTGTAATGTGATGTTAATCTTTCTAGATTAGTATGTTCATGTGGATTTTTATCATATTTATCCTATTGTAGAACTAAAAGGTTGAATCTTGAATGTTGATTGTTCTAGGTTTAATCTAATAAATGTTTTGTTTGGTTAAATGGCTAGGAATTTGGTTGAATGTTTGTTATTGTTATCAAATCTATGGATTTTCGTTTATGATGCTATTGATGAAATACCTTTATGGCATTTATTGTCTAAAGTGATGATTAATGAGGTTTGCAAATGATCGTTGAACGTTTTTGTGAATTACTATTAAGAAGAAATGAATGTTGATCTTCAAAATGAAAGTGATAGCATTCCCCACAGGTAATGAATGTGATTGAATGAGTTAATGGTTCTATGATCTATAAGAGGTTTGGAAGCAGGAATCAATTGCCCCCAAGTTGTAGTTTTTATTAATTTTTTTAGTTTGTTACATGATTAGCATAGTTACTGTACTTTGCTATTTCTTTTATGTTTACTTTCATAACTAAGGAAACCCCGCCCCCCTACTTATATATATATATATATATTTTTTTTTGTCCCGTCTTCAAAATGAAAGTGATAGAATGTCTCCAGAGGTTTCATGCATATAAGGATGATATAAGACTATATGTGTATATATGTATATATATATCTAGTCTTATATCCTCCTTATATACATGAACCATTAGGAAAAACATTCTTCATCGTGGACGAACCGATTTGCCACTATTTACTTAATGGTATTTAGTAAGCATGTAGGGCTTATAAATTGTAACTTTGAGAGGTTCGGCGACGACCTCCCAACAAGGTACTGCTTTCCTTTTGTTTTGTATACTGGTTCTGAAGCTCGAATGGTATATCAAAGTTGCTGCCCTGCTAGATCACCTCTGGAGATATTCATCAGACCTTTGCAACTAGAAGTTAGGCTATTTATGGACCTGGAGCAGTTCCTGATACATGATTCAAGGACCAATCCTGCTGTTTAATCCGCTGTGATATTCACAAGGCTTAAGCAACTTATATATTCTTTTCTGGAACAACAATTCAAGCATTTGAAGCATGTGAAACAACAAATGATTCATGGAGAAGTCGATTTCACTTGCAAATCAACTTATTGCAACTTCTTCATTTCTGCATTAATAGTAAATGAACTCTGGGGAAGTGATTTGCAAGAGTATATTATGGGAGACCACAGAGTGGATATGAAAAAAAGTGAAAGGCCATAATAGTTCTCGATATGAGATTAGGGCTATATCCTTCGTTAACATAGGGTTTGGAGACAAAGGGTATGGATTTAAACTACTTGTGTATAGATTTTCCATGATAGCAATTCAAGCTGCACATAGTTTTCTCTAAAATAGAGATATGTTCTCTTGTTTATCCTTTTTCAAGGCTGGGGAGCCTAATAAAACCCCCTCACTACGGTGAGTTGAATTTTTTTAAATAAAAATCACAATAAAAAGAGTACTTCTGTTCCAACTTAAAACATTAAAGACTAAATTCCCTAAAACACCACCATATCAAGAAATAAGATTCCAAAAAATCACGATAACAAACAATCGACTCCAAAATCATTAAAGAAACATTTCTTTATTCTTATTCTCACAATTTATTCTTTTTGCCTTTAAAATAAAAATAAACCTGCAATTAGGTCTCCAGAGTTGCGAATCACGACTCCACCAATGATGACATCTCTGTGGAGAGGCCTAAGCAAAGAGTCATCCTTACCTTTAAGCTCTTTCTGACTTATCGGGAACTCATGTCCACCCTTAGTCAATGTCGATTCCTTGGCCTTTTCCTGTGGATTAGGAGGTCTAAACTCCTAGCCATGCTCCACAACCCATTGTATGTTAGTATTTAAAGAGAAAGAAAATCATTTCTCCATGGGAAAAGTAACACTAAAATCAAGCAAATCACTAGAGTCGTCAACAATTTCATCAAGGTTAAAGCTCAAAACCTGTGTTCCCTCATAAGTCATGCAAGGACTCTCATCATCATCATTCATGCAAGACCCTTCAATTTGATCATATTCATCATAAATGCTTATACTATTGCATGTAAGAGAAGAATTAGAGGATCCATGATTAGATTTATAAATTTGAAAACCTACTCTACCTATATCCTCTTTTTGGGTCAAGGTTCCCAGGTGGACAACTATTTTTATCCTCCAGGTAGATAAAATGGACTCCCCAATAATATTGGGGGTGCACCTTCATCGTGCACATATTGAGGACATGGAAGTCCATCGGAAAAACCATTTGCCAACACTTATCATCACATCCTTAAGTAGACCCCAAGGACTCGCTCTAGAGTGATCGGCCAATTGTAAAAATACCCTAGTTTCCCTAAGCTCTCATAAATAAAGAGTTTCGTACAAGCTATATGGAATGAAATTTATAGAGGCTCAATCATATCATCTTTGACTGGTTTATAACAATAATTGATAGGAATGGAAAATAAATAAGGATCATCACATTTCTTAAGTAGGCTTCTATGAGCTAATCTGGCGATTCCCCTTATTTTCACGTTTCCTACCTTTTTTGTAGGATTATTCCTCCTATTAGTACATGCATAAGATGGGACTTTACATATTACATCTAAAAGTGGGACACTAACCTTGCACTTCTTAAAGACTTGTTGAATTTGCTCCTCGTTGGATGCCGCTTTTGTCTTTCCCCTCAAAAATTGGGGAATGGTAGTGGATGGTTGACTTCATTCACCTTAGTTATATCGGGATCTTGTGCGGACTCTTCTTTAAAGAGTATCTCTCTTTCTTCAGGTTTGGACTTGGCTTTCTCCACCAACTTATTATCTTCTTGCTATTTTTCCTTCTCGCCCTCTTTCAATTCCTTCTCACTCCTCAACTTCAAAGCACTCACATTCCCTTGAACGATTTTGGGATGGGAAGGTAATTTTTTAGAATTACTTGCTTCAAGTCGGCTAACCAGGGTGGCCAATTGTGCTACTTGAACTTTGAGGTTCTTTATGCTCAAAAATGCCTTCATTCCCAACTCTTCAATGTCTGGCCTTTTACACTCCACAAACATATCATTATTCTTTGTCATATGAGTGATGGCTTATGAATTTACTTCTCTATCTGACTTGTAGATAGGCTCATTGTTGTTTGAAGTAAAAAATCAAACTAGTTATGTAAGAAGAAACTATAAAAAATACAAAACAATTATTTAAAAAACACAAACTACTTCTACCAACTAGCTAGTATTGTGAGAGAACCCTCGCTCTCTCGGATACAAAGGTGATTTCCGAATACATGTGTAAGGACCAACTACCTGGTGATAATGAGAATTCCTTACATGCTCTCTTCAACGGAGTATTTGGTGCCATCCTAAAATATCCTACAAGAATTTTATCAAAAACAAAATATGCAACAATAAAAGTATGAAAACTAATTAAAAGAATTAAATAATGATAAATTGTTAAATTTAAATTTAACTAACAAACATCTAAACACTGTATAGATGAATCAAGATGATTTCGACATACAATACATGAATATTAGAACATAATTATGACCCCAATTATATTAAGGAAATTGAAATACAACATCTTTTTCATGAAATTATAAGACATGGGATATTTGAGGATATTACCTTTGTTGCTGAAGAAATGGCAAAACGGGATCAGAATCAAGCTCAAGAATGAGCTTCAGGAGAAGTTGCAGGTTTAGAAACAGAGGAGGGAAAAATTTTCTGAATATTGATTAACTTAAAATCAACACATCATGTTCTGCCACTATATATACAAGGATCAAGCTATCAACTAACTAACAAACTAACCACCTAATCAACTGTACATAAACTAACTCAGAACACCAGAATTCAGTTGATAGAAACTTCAAGAAGCTTCCACCGCCTTCAAACTGCTTTTCCCGCCAAAATTGCAAACTGAAATCAGAAACTGATTTTGATCAGTTCTTGATGCTTTGAGGATTGCTGTTGTGATTGCTGCTGTCCATCTTATATTCCTTCAATGCCTCCACTTCAGTCCCCGCGTCACCTCTTCACTTCTCGTGCCACTACTTCACTCCTGGCACAAACGATTTCAGATAAAACCGTTCCTGCTTCATTGGCCATTAGCCTCTTTACCCCGCCACCAACCTCCCTACACCGTCAACAGTCTCACCGACTCATCACTGCACCGCTCGAGTTTTCCGAATATTAATTATGTTTGTACCTTCCGTATTTAATGTAATCTTTGTGTTGTTCTTCATTTGCAATTCAGATGTATATAAGTATTTGCAAATTGTAGATGTTCATTTCTAAATATGGGTTGATGTTGTAAATTTGGGTATTTCTTTGAGAAATATTGCTTTGATTTCGTAAATATTTGTGTTGCCGAATTTGGCTCGCTGGAAGATCAAGATTTCAAAGATACGATAGAACTTTACAAGAAAATAAAGAAGAAAGGCACACTCAAGACACAGCAGCTCAAGGAAGAAGATTCAGAAGAACCATTTGGAAGCCTATTGGGCCAAGACCCATTTGATTTTTGAATATGTAAGCGACGACGTATTCCAGCACTCACACTCAAATAAATCAAGGCAATCATGTAATGGAGGGACTCGGACTCTACTCTGGTTCCACTCAAAAGACAAGAAATAATGTGGGACCTAAACGCCACTCAAGCTATACTCATCGACGACAATCGATAATGGAGGGACCCATACCTCACTCTGGATTTCAAAGTAATATTCAATTCAAATTGTAATAGACTAGAAATTATTCTATAAATAGGTAGCTCATTCCTCATTAGGAGGTACGCTTGAATTATCGCCCTCTCTTGTACCACAACCTCCTCAATACGAGGTGAATGAGTTATACTCGAACTTTAATTGTTGGAGTTTCGGGAAATACAAGACCCGAGTGAACGGGGTAGATATGAAGCTGACTAGTGATGTGATCAACTAGGTAATTGGGTGCACAGTTGGCGCAGATCCGAAGAACCCGGTTGAAAGACTTCATATCTACTGTTGGGACTCGTGGCCTAACAGGATTCTCGAAGACGATGAGTCCCGGGCATTGGACCCTAATCGGATGGTGGAAAAATATTTCAATGTTAAAGCAGGCAACAAAATCTTCAAGCCAAGGCAGATCAACATTGCATTTCAGAGCTTGAGCAGAGGATGATGTACAACATTATCGTGCAATACCTCATACCGGATGACCATCATTTAGAGCCTACGATTAACGGTGCCATCCTCTACTGGCATATCGCGGAGAAGAAGGTTGTTGGCCCCGGTTACACTATCATCCAGGAGATGCACACTGTGAAAATCACGCAGAAGAGCCTCACCCACCCATATGGTAACTTAATCACTGCTCTGATAGAGAAGAAGGGTGTTCCCATCAAGTATACGCAGAAGATCGCGCCGAGGTACTATGATGGGAACTACTTTGCCCAAAACATTAGCACTGGGTGACGGGGCTTTGGATTAATGGTAACATTGCTAATGCTAATCTTGATGCGACATCCACACCCGGCAATGAGGCTACTCCATCACGCTCCACCACTGGCCATCCTACATCTTCCACCGCCGGTATGAAAATTATTATTTTATTTTTACTGGCTTACTCTACAACAAATAGATTAATTCATCTATCTAACAAGAATGATCTAAACATGTTTTTCGTTGTGTCAGGATTCAAACGCTCCTGGAACATGCTTTGGAAGGGCATGGCGGAGACTAAGGAACTGGCTCTGCGTCTTGAAAGTAACCAACAGAGGATCTTGGTAGAGTTGGCTGGCATGAGGGCACTTCTCACTGGCGGAAGAAATGAGCAAGAGCAAGATGAATAAGTGGAAGAGTTCAAGGATGACGGGTCTGATGGTTTGGGCAGTGATGAAGAAGAAACAGAATCCTGTGAGATTCCCGGTGACATTAGTGTCAAGGAGTTGGTTGTGGAGGAGGAGGATGAGGATTCGAAGTCTACCGAGCGACGGCTGATGATACCCCGACCGTCATGCCCGAAGACACCCTATGATTGCTTTTTAAATATAATTTGTGATGAATTGTTTAATTTGTGGATGTTCCTTTTGAACTATGACTTGTGTTGTAATTTAGGAATGTGGATGTTGCTTGTGATGATTTACGTTGCTAAAATATAACTATGTTCTTCTCTAAATTGGTAATCGTAGAATACGATGTTTTATGTCTAATATTTTTTATATGTTCTTGGCTATTGTCAACTTGGAATGAGGATTTTTAGTTTTCCATTCCAAGTTCTGGTTTTATATTTGGAAACTATATATTGAATTGCAGTTTATAGGATGCGACGTCGCACATATGTTGAGCCCTGCTATTCGGCTTAATCGTAACTTTCCAACTATGTGTGAGTTCGCATGAATTAATTCATTTAAGTACATGTAGCCTCTGTGATGCCGTTCAATCCACATGCCTTCTTTTTTTATTTGCCTTGGGATGTCGTTCAATCCACACACCTTCCTTGTGGTCTCTTCTTAACGCTAGCTCCACCCCAATCATTTCTTCTTGGCTGGCATTACTTGAGTTGGGTAGCGTTCATGGAATAACGTCAGAAGTGAAGATAGACTAGCCTCCCCTACAAATTGACTTTTCCATGAATGACCACTGATTTGTTATAATCGCAAGGATCAACAACATAGAACACTTGTGTAGCCTGTGAAGCAAGGATGTATGAATTGCTAGTCGAACGTGTCTTACTCAAGTTGACGACTGTAAAACCTAGGTCATCAATCGATACAACCGCATTGTTGTCCACCCATTTGCATTTGAAAATTGGGACCCTGAAACTTGCGTAAACGAGTTCCCAAATTTCCTTAATCACCCCATAGTAGGACGTGTTCCCATACACTGGATTTCTATCCTTTGCGCTGCTGACATGTAATGCTTCCGCAACTATGCTAATGCCACTATCTTGAGTTGTGTGTTTTTCCCATTCCAGGGTGTAGAAGGTAAAACCATTCATGTCATAGCCACTGAAAGAAATTCCAGTAGCATAAGGCATGAAGGCTAACCAGTTCAAGGTTTCACCGTGACTTCCTCTAACTACAGTTTGCTGTAACCAATTAATGAAAGTGTGATTGTGTTATGGAAGGAATTGCTTCTCAGAACAACCAGGGCGTCGCTTTTTGATAGAGACCATGTGAATATCCACGTAGGGACGAATCACATCTGAATTGCGCAAGACATACAAGTGCACTTTCATCAACTCGTCATGGGTTAATACCTAGGTTATTCCTTTTTGTAAACCATTGCCACCCACTCTTTATCCATGGTGCGATTTTGGTACACCAAATGACTCTGCATTCTTCAAGAATTCTGTGCAGTATTCTACCACCTCCTCGGTCACATACCTTTGCACTATACTGGCATCCGGATAAAATTGATTTTTCAAATAAACCTTAAATATCTTCATATACCTCTCGAAGGGATACATCAATTGAAGATAAACAGGACCAAAAATAAATATTCCCTTACAATGTGAACCAACAAGTGCATCACGATGCCAAAGAATGAAGGGGGAAATACATCTCCAACTTGCACAACACGATAACAATTTCCTTCCTACAGTTTCTCCATTTACGATGCCTAATTTCTTTACAACAAAAACCTTAAAGAAGCATAACAATCGGGTAATACACTTTCTGACGTGAGTTGGCAAGATGGACCTGATTGCAACCGGCAGAAATTCTTGAAAAAGCAATGTGAATTGTGCGATTTTATACTCCCGAATCTCAATCCCTCATCGGACACCAAATTTCTAACCCAGGATGAGTAGCCAATCGGGACTTCCATACCTTTCAAGCTAGAACAAATCAAGTCTTTCTATGTTCTTGAAAGTGTGTAACAAGTTGCAGGCAAGTACGTCTTCATCCCCTCCACCACCAGGGCCAAATCAGATCTAATTCCCATTTAGACCATATCTTTCATAGACTTCACTCCATCATTTGTCTTACCCGGGATATTCATCAAAGTACCAAGCAAATTGTCACATACATTCTTCTCAATATGCATCACGTCCAAACAGTGTCGAATGTCAAGTATCTCCCAATAAGGTAGGTCGAAGAATATGGACCGCTTCTTCCAACTACCCGAAACTTTAGGTTTCCTCTTCCTCTTTCCGAAGTCATTACGTACATCTTGCAACATGTTCAAGATTGACGCATATGTTAATATCGGAGGAGAGGGTGATAACTCCACCTTGTCATTGAATTTATCACGTTGATTTCTCCACCGATGCGTTTTAGGACCCATCTACGTGCCCAAGGTACACTGTTTTACTTCCATGCCTCAACTAATCATAATTTTTCCATCTAAACAAATGGGTAATGCCATGTGACCTTTCACGGAATAGCCAGATAGGTTGCCATAAGCTGGAAAGTTATTAACGGTATAAAACAACATGGCTCTAAAATCAAACAACTTCTTCTGAAATCCATCTAGCATACTCATTCCTGGATCCCACAGCTTTTTCAGGTCATCAACCAAGTGGTCTAGGTACACATCGATATCTTTTCCCAATTGTTTCGAACAGGAGATCATTAAAAATAACATTATGTACTTTCTTTTCATGCACAACCATTAGGGCAACTTGTAAATCATTACCATCACCATCCACGAACTATGACAGCTACTCATATTACCAAACGAGTTTATTCCATCAGTGCACAAACTAAGCCTCAAGTTATGTGGCTCATTCCCAAAGATCGGAAATGCTGCATCTATTTTCCTCCACTGATCACCATCGGCCGGATGACTTATGACTTTAGGATCAACCTCTCTCCGATTTGCAGTCCAGTTCAAATACTTTGCATCCTCAGGATTGTCAAACAGTCTTCTCAGTCGCTGAATAATAGATAGATACCAAACAACCTTGACAGGAACCTTCTTCGTCTGCAGATTACCAATTTCTCTGTCAACATTTACCTCATTCAATTTGAACCTTGGACCATTGCATTTTGGGCATTTCTCTGCATTCAAGTGATCTCCCCTATATGAGATATAATCATTCCGACGAGCATGTATCTTTTCATAATCCATGCCCATCGGACATAGTACCTTCTTTGCCTCACATACCGTTTTGAGGAGTCTATTGCCAACCAGAAGCATTTCTTTCAACACTTTCAATAAACTTGAGAAACCTACATCACTATAGGAATACTTAGCTTTCACATTCATCAACTGTAATGTAGCCTTCAATACCGCCATTCCATCGGGGGCATCCATCATATAGAAGTGTCTCATTTTGTCTGTGGAGGCCTGAAAGTCTTTTAGGATTTCCACTGTACTTTTTGACAATCTCCTCAAACAACTCATCAATCCTATCATCTTTCTCGACCTCTACTTCATTTGGAGTATAGTCATCCAAATTCTCTCCATGCCAAAACCAATTTTTGTACTCCCTCTGTCCCAGCCAATCTGCACACTTTTTGGTCAACTTTCTCAAGGCATGTTTGACTATGAATTTCAACTAGTATATAGGCACCAATATCTTCATGTGAGATATCGTTAGATTCCCTGCATCACGTAGTTTTCATTTATTAAAATTTAAGACACTGTTAGTATACGTAACTAAAGTTATAGGTGGTCAAACATGACCTGAGAAAGTTGACCAAAAAGTGTGCATATATGGCTGGGACAGAGGGAGTACACTTTTTCCACTCTTGTATCAAATGTTCAGACTTTTTCCTCAAGTGTGTTTCCTTCTTATTGTACAGATGGTCATTTGTCCCTTTGTTGCAGACTGCAGTATTGTTGCCCTGCTCATCTTCGTCAACCAAATCGAAGAGTTTGTAAGCAAGGCCAGAGAGGCAGTGTTTTGGAGAGGTGAGGTGAAACCGAAATAAAATGATGTAAAAGGAGCACTGAATAATACAAAAGGCCATTCGAGAGTAAATACGTGAAAGATTGGTTCACCTTAACTCAATTATTCATAACGTACTGAATCGTCACAACTCAAAAAATTAAGAAATAAAATGCAAAGAATCATAAACCCCATTTAAAAACCTCAATCTTTGACCGCAACTAAATCAAAAGGGCATGAGTTCAAAATGAGGCCTGACCCATTCTAACATAACCCCGACTCATATTTTGTTGATGAAACAGCAGGCCATACAAATGGAACTACAGTTTTATAGCTGAAGATGCACAATAGACACATACTCGCAGAAATACACACAAAACACACAACAATACACAGATGAGAACCACTAAGTTCATCTCAACAAACCAAAATCCCTAAATTGTTCCGTACAAGTTTTAAAATGGAATCCCTTCTACAAGTGAAAAAAATAAGTAAAAGCAAAAATGGTAATTAACGGCGGGGTGAAACCTCTAACTTCACCTACACATGAATTAGTAAATACTCCCCCCGTCCCACAACTATTGGCCCCTTAAATTTTTCAAAGTCAAATTTAAATATATTTTTTCCAGTAGTATAAGTTTATATATATGCGATAAAACTATCATATGAGATATTGTTAAATTCATCTTAGCATCTATCTTCTAAATATCAACTTTTTATGTTGAATTGGTATACGTAGATAGAGATATTGACAGTCAAAGATGATCATTGGAGACCGTAAAAAAGTAAATGGGACCAAAATTAATGGGACAAAGGGAGTAGATAACAGAAAGGATAAATTAATCGGAACCCTTGACTTCACCCATACATGATTCAGAAAAGAAGAAATGAAAAGGCGGGATGGTAGAATGTAAAAATAAAGATGAAATTACCTTAAATGAAGAGGTGTGGAGGAAAGGGAGGGGTGGGAAGGTGACACGTAGCAGTAAGAGAACATAGTGGTGTCTGAACCAGGTAGGTGAGAAAGCATAGCTCTTGGCACCGACGTAAAAGGTGAAAGACCTTCAGAGGAAGCTCAAGGAAATTAGGGGAAGAATTGAACGGCAAGTAAAATATGACCTAGTACCTTGAAATTGTTGGTGACCGGAAGTTGAGGGTTTGGCATTGAAGACAAAATGAAAGTGAAGC
>JAULKK010305800.1:0-12255 GCA_032355705.1 Rubia peregrina
GAACATAAATGTAAATCCGAGTACCATAATGGCGCATTTTTAAAATATGGGTACCAAACTGTGAATTTCGATTAAAAATGGGTACCATTTTGGATAATTACTCCAAGGTAATATTCTAATCAGTTAGTAACCTATATATCATGCTCTTTTTCATTCAAAGTCTACTAATGAAAGTATCTATTCCACGGGTTATCAAATTGTATATTGGTAAATTAAATAAGTTACGCAAATAATCCCAAATATCGTGTAGAAAGAAAATTTGTTAAAGTTTCAATGAATCATATCTTAATCAGCTTTCCAGAATGGCCATATAGAAGGCAAGTTATATGAGAAATCTTCCAGTACATTAGGTAAAGGAAGCAATCTATTTAACAGTTTCCAGCTCAAAAGACTGATTTTGTTTTTGGCAATAGAGGAGGCCAAGAAATTGGAAAGAGTTCATCTCAATCCTTTTGTTACTTACCAGATTATAGGCACTTTTGATTGAAAATAAACCCTTGTCAGTTGGTTTCTCCATTAATAAGTCAAGATATTGGAGAAAAATAGCAATATCATACTCAAAAAACTTTAGGACATGTGATGGTGAGCCCGGTTATAATCTTGGAAGGAAATCATATTTGTTTTCCTGAAATTGCAAGATTGAGGTATCTAGGAAAGATAATTCATATTCCAAATTCCATATATAAAATAAAGGACCAAATCTAGTCCAATTAGCATCCCATAATAAAGTATCACCTTTTCCCACCTGTATAAATGAGCACTAATTTTCCAAATAAGTTACTTCCTTAATTATTTTCTAGGTGTTTGAGTATTTAATTTGATCTAGAATATACCACATTACCTTTGACCATAAGGATGAGCCTTGGTGAAGTTTCCATCAATGTTTTAGTGAAAAGTTGCCAGTCATGTGATGAAAGTACTTAACATCCTACCCATTTTCCATTTGAAAAACATAGACTTGTTCCTATTATCTTTCACATTCTAGAGTAATTGATCAATGATACCTTTTATAGGTTTAAGTTCTGTAAAGAATGCCCCAAATCACAGATGAAATGATTAAGACACAATCATGATAGGAACAAATGTATAGAGAAGATTGTAGTTACCCTTTCATCATCTCTTGTAGTTTCATTAGCCTAGCGCAATTCAGCCATATCATCGAGTTTATCTTTGATTGCTAGCATTTTTTCTTTCTTTTAAATTATTTTTTATGATCTTTTGGAAACTAAAAGACTTTGAAAAGGATGACTAATTTGAATATTACTTTAAATAGAACCAAATATAGAGATTAGATCTAGAGCCACGAGGAACTAGTGGAAATGATAGGGTGAAATGTATCGGTCTTGTTTGTAGCGAACGGGATAAAGGAATCACTTCCAACATATGTAAACACTGGAGATTTATACGTTGATAGTTTTAGTTGCCACTTTGCATATAATATGGCCAACAAAACCAAAAATTATTTTATAGCTTTTAATTCTCTGTTTTCATTTTATTGGGTAATGGAAAATTTTCTATTAAGGACGTTATACAATTCTAAATTTCTTTATAAGGTGTAAAACTTTTGAAATTCCTTATAAGGTCATATAAAATACTTCTTTTGTACAAACAAACAAGAACAGAAACCAAATTAAAAACCATACATCACTCAAAAGAAAATTTGTTAGCCTAAAACTTCTGCTACTTTGTTCTTCTCCTTCTTCTTCTCAGCTTTGTTGATGGGCTACCCTCCGAACCTTGAATTCTCCTCAGCTTTTGCTGGATCCATCTTGTGTCTAGATCACCTACTACCAATTATAAATCTGTCATTTTGCATGCTCACTAATGCAACTCCATATGAAAAATTGTAGTGCAGATTAGAAGTGCTAGTCAATGTTACTGAGGCATAATAACTCAGTCCTTCCATGTCTGGCTATTTCATAAATTCACAGAAGGGGTGGAGATTCATGAAATGGAATCACATGGAAGGTTTCCGGGAGCTTCTCGTCATCTTTTTGAAATCTCCTCTCTTGTATCTAGGTTGCTTTCATTCCCAAACAGTTAAATACTGCATGTAAGACTAATTGTCTTCTTTCTTTTCAAGGCATGGGGAGCCTTTTAAATACAAACCCCAACCTATTAAAAAACTAGCACATGAAGCATCATGTTTGAATCATAGAGACGAGATGCAATCTCTCTACACCTTGCTGCATTATTCATCCCTCTCACGTTCTGCGTAACTATCATGACACATGCCTACAGGCACCTGCTAGACCATTCCAAGTCTTCAAATTTTCCACTTCACCCCTACGATAACTGGACTTTATTTAACCTGAATGTTATCCTTTCTACAGATTTTCCAGATTTTCCAAGCCTTTCTCCTTACCTTTGCTCTTTTTTTCCACCACACTCGACATTTCTTCCTGCCTTATCTCAACCACTTTCTCCTGATGAACTTCGTCTTTCTTTTCCATCTGACTCTCCTTCTCTTCCAGTATAATGGTTTTTGGTTGCCACTGTTTCACTCTTTTACTCCTTTCTACCTCTTTTTATAGCAAATATGTCCAGCCACCTGATTTTTTCACAAAACTAAGGTTTCCATTCTAGTTCAATGCTTTGTTTTATCTTATTTCCTTCCACATCTTTGATTGTAACTGATTCTGGAATTTTCTGAGTAATATCAACATCCATCAAAATTTGGTCATAAGAGATCCAAAGCTTATTAGTCATACATTCATCTGTAAACAAAGGTTTCCCAATCACAATTCCAATTTTTACTAAGCTCTTAACTCCCTTTAAGTGCAGTGGCAGCTTTGTAGCTTTGGCAAGTTCACCCAAATTGGCAAAGTTCTCACCATATCATTTTTCAATGTAAAATTCTTCTTCCATTTATGCAGAAACATAGTCACATTGAAAATGCTATACGGGCCTTTCCTCATCACGTCATCCCTATCCTGGACTGATTTGAATCTCAGGATAAAATACCCTTTATAATTATAAAGCATCTCTAATAAAGCCACAAACGACCACATTCTAGTCATAAACCTTTTAAGAGCATTCATTATTAGGTCATCGCCTATAACATATATAACCAGAGCAGAATCCCAATACTTAATTTCATCTTCCACATCTTCCAATTCAATCTCAACTTCCTTATCACCAACAATTTTAGGAGCAAAAAATTCCATCTGTAAAACATTCCCCTGGACCCGATTACCACTAATAGTATTAATCCACAATTTACCCGACCTAATTTCAGCTGAATTAATTTGGATCTGATCAACCTCCTTTTGACCATGTTCTTCTTCACCCGTTTCTTCACCAACAACCTCCCCTTCTTTGAGTGTTTCAACCTTCTCTTTCCGAGCGCTCTGCCATTCCTCCGGTAACAAGACCATCTTCTTCCATGGTCAGCCTCGTCCTTTCACCATGATTCTGATTACACCTCAAGTGAGTGACTATCTCCCACACAAGAGAGAGAGAGAGAGAGAAAGAGTAATCCCTCCCAATGATGAATTATTAGCTCAGCCTGTTATAATTAACTTAAATGAAAAATTGGAGTTTGTGAGAATTAAATTCACACCATTGGATTATTAGTTCAGTCCCTTGACCACAAATTCAATACATCACATTAATTTTTTGCTTGATGTTTTAATACATGATAACATTAGATTAGCTACACTTTACAAAAAATAACTTCCAAATAAAAATGAATCAAATAAATCATTATTTGATATATTTTATTGGTGAAGAACAAAAATATGTTTTGATAAAATATAGCGAATTGTAAGCTGGACTTGTTTTGGACAAAAATGTCAAAATAACCCTGTAAAATTTGAAAGTACGAAGCTAAGCCTAACTTATTGATGAATTGTGTTGTTATACCGAAAGTTGTCATCTTCAGTGTTAAGGGTACAATATATCATGTTAACCATTGAGACCCATTAAAAATCAATTAATGAAATGGGAAATATTCCCTAAATTCCAAATTGGGATCAACATCAAATGGGATTATCAGATCGGGTTATAAGACTAAATGGGATTGGGAACCCGACATTCCCATTATGTAACAATATGGTGGGATCGGAATGCAATTAATCCGAAAGAACACAAACACAAAGTATTGCAGATTTGAATTAACAAAGAAGAACATGAATGAGATGAGAAAGCATAAGATTGAGTTGAGAAGAGAAAATTCAGTTACATTGATCACAAAAATGACAACCAACTTCTTCAGCTAATCCACCTTATATCCTTTAACTCCAGCTTCCTTTTAGGTCAACAGAATGAACAAACTTTTGGTTCTTTTTTTAAAACTAACCCATTTTTAACTACTTAACCAAATAACCCTTGAACTTTAATCAAATTTCACTTTAGTCCTCCGTGTATAACACTCCGCTTCCCTTACAATAAAATTGTACTAAATTTTTGAAATTTGGAAATTGATTACATATGAACTCTGCACTTTCCTTGGATGTCTCCTCAGTTGGCAATGTTTTCCATTCAACCAACCATTACACTTGAAGACCTTATGGACCCTCTATAGTTTTTTGCTGCAACACTTTTCTTGGTTTTAAATGGAATGAACTCAACCCCCTCCACTTCAGGCAAACCAATTCTGTTTATGGAAACAGCTCCTACATGTTGCTTCAACAACGACACATGAAAAACTGGATGCTCCTTACTTCAAGCTGGAAATTTCAAATGATAAGCCATAAATTCAACATTTTTCTCCACCATATAAGGTCCAAAATATTGGGCAGTCAACTTAGCATGACTACGATACTGTACAAACTATTGTTTGCACTTATGTAAACGTAAGTAAACCAAATCTCCAGGTTCAAAACTCTGTCTGATCTCTTGCTATCTGCCTATTGTTTCATATTTTCTTGAGTTTTCTTCAGATGATCCCTAAGCAATTGATCAACCTGAGATCTCTGAATCAACATGTTGTGAGTTGCAGGAATAACCAAATCAGTAAAAATTCCCAAATGTAGCTGAAGTTGTTTGACCCCATACAAAGTGATATGAATCTCCTTGCGAAGACTCTGGATTGCAGAATTTTTAGAAGCACTCTTACCGAAGGTTGATCGAAGCACCCTCTTGAAATCAAGAAGACGCGGATGAAGTCTAGTCAAGAATACAACTTTATAAACTTCACTAACACAAGAGACTGATTCGCATGAACTCAAGCACCAGTTGCACAAATTGCTCACTAACTAGCCCGCATGATTAGATCACAGATTTGAAGAAAATTGCTAACTTAATTAAATTGCAGGATTAAGTAATAATGAAACGCTTGCAAGCAAAGAGTAATAGCTCAAATTCCGAATATCTGATTGATAAAAAGGTTTAAGATAATCAAAATGTTAAAAACCGTCCCTATTTATAGTACATAGGTATAGTCTTCAAGAATACAAACAAGACAAGGATTTGGTAACTCCTATCATAAACTGGAAGGACTTATGGAAGTAAGAAGCTAAAAGAGTAAAGTGCATTCATTCCCCCAAGTTATTTGTTTAGTGCACATATCCCCCCATTTTTTGAAAGTTCACATATACACCTCTTAATTTTTCAAAAGTGCACATATAACCCTTCCAATTTTTCAGAAGTGCACATATACCCTTGTAGCCGGAGATTATAATTTGAAAAATTGAGGGGTATGTATGCACAAACAACGAACTGGGGATATATGTGCACTTACAGAAAACTGAGAGGTATATGTGCACTAAACAAGAAACTGAGGGTATGGATGCACTTTACTCAAGCTAAAACCATATCAAACTAAAATACCTAATTTAAATATAAATGATGACCATATTCATCCCAAGTAAATAAATCCAAGTATTAGTTGAATTCTTGAATGAATCATCCATATCTAAACTTACCATATCTAATTCTAATTAAATCAAAACTAAATATTCTAAACCTAATTAAAATATAGCTTAAGCTCTTCTAAGCTAACATGGACGAGTTTATGGGCTCTATTCATAATTAAAAAAATAAACTAAAATGATCAAACTACCTCACTAAAAACCCAGTGGGAAAAAAAGTATAGTGTTATCCTCCTAAAAACCTAATCTAATAATATATTAAGAAAATTATAGTAAATGATATCTTTGATATCATATCACAAAGCTTCGTAGGAAGTCATGTTGATGCTTGCTTGATGTTCAGTATTATACCACCATTCTTGCAATGAATCAGAAGCATGTCAAATAAGATTCTAAAATTTATTAATTCGCTCAGTCTCTCCATCCGTTTCCGGATGATAGGCTGTAATCAGTTTCAAATTCACCCCCAAATTCTTTGAACACTTCATTCCAAAAGTGACTCGTAAAGATCTCATCCCTATACGAGGTTATAGATTCAGGTATACATGTAACTTCTCAACACTGTCGAAGAAAAATTTAGCCAATGTCTGTGCTGAAAATGGATGAGACATAGTTATAAAGTGATTGTACTTTGTTAACCTGCCTACAACAACCAAAATAGTGTTAAAACCATTTAAATCTGGCAACTTGTCAATAAATTCCATAGTAATCTGCAGCCATGCTTGATTAGGAATGGGAAGAAGTTGAAGCAAACCAGAGGTTCTACAATGCTCAATATTATAACTTTGACAAACTTCACACCTTCTGATGTAGTCAATAATTTCCTGCTTCATACCCAACCAATGGAAGAATGTTAAAATGATTTTGATTGTGACGGTCTGGCCCGAATGTCCTCCCAAAGGAAGGGAATGCATCAACTCTAAAATCTCTTTCTTAACCTCCATAGAAGATCCTATATAGATCTATATAGATCTTTATCCCTTTTTAAAAAAAAATATCCCATTTGCATACTTAAATTTTAAACTGGGATAAGAACTTACGAGCACAACAACAATTATGGCTTGTGTAGTATCATAATCTGTGTAACTCTCATAAACTTGTGACATCTATACCAATAATATAGAAGCAGTATTGATTGCTCCTAACTAAGCAGTACGAATGGTTGTTAGTCCATCTCGCTCCCTAGTCATTTCTTGAAATCGAGTTACAAAATAAATAGACTCTAGTGGAACTAAATGTTCTCCCATTTCTCCTTCTTCAGTATCATCATCTTCACCATTAATGAGCTTCTTTTCTTTACTCAAAACTTCAAACTAACCCCCTATTGCTTGTTTAATATAATTCAGCTCAGTTTCATCCATCACATCATGCTCCATAACATTTGATTCATACCAAATTACTCCATTATCTTAATTTTGATTATGTTCCATTCTTGTATTGTTGTTTCCCTTGTCTGAATGCTGATAATCTGAATGCCGAATAATTGCCTGATCAATTCCATCTTGTAATCTTTTTGATAAGGCATCAATCACCCTATTTTCAGTCCCCTTTTTGTATTTTATTTCAAAATCCAGCCCAACAGTTTAGTTATCCACTTGTGCTCCAGTGCGCTTGTATTTTTTTTGATCAAATAAGTATTATAAACTCTGATGATTTGTTCTTATTACAAACCTGCTACCCATCAAATAATGTCTACAACGATCCACTGCCATCACAAGTACTAGAAGTTCTTTCTTGTATGCAGAGATACTTTTATTTCGAGGGAAAACTATTTTTTTCAAATAAGCTATTAGCTTCCCATCTTGTAAAAGCACTGCACCCATACCTTACCCACACACATCTGTTTCAATAACATAATGTTTATCAAACTCTGGCATTTTAAGTATAGGGGTAGAAGTTACAGCTTTCTTCAGTAATTCAAAAGCTGGTGTTGCTTGGTCACTCCACTTAAAACCATTTTTTTTTCAAAAGGTCGTGTAAGGTTCTGCTAATAATACCATACTCTATTATAAACCTCCTTTAATAGCTCGGTAGACCCAAAAAACCCCTTAATTATTTTATTGTTGCCAAAACTAGCCAATCTAAAATCACAACAATTTTACGCCTATCCATTTCAACCCCATCTGCCGATATAATGTGTCCTAAATATTCAACTTTGGACTCCGCAAACACACATTTACTCAATTTTGCATACAGAGATGGTTTCTCATTTCCTGAAGCACAGCTTGTAGATGCATCAAAGATCCTTTATACGTAACACTATATATCAAAATGTCATCAAAAAATACTAAAACATATTTTTCTAAGAAATTTCAGAAAACTTTATTCATAAGCGATTGAAAAGTTGCGGGAGCATTCATTAAACCAGAAGGCATCACTAAAAATTCAAATGCATGTGATAAGTTTTGAAGGCTGTTTTATGAACATCAGAAGACCTAACTCTAATCTGGTAGTATCCAAATCTAAGATCCAACTTAGTGAAAAATTTGGCTCCAAAAAATTCATCCAAAAAGCTCATCTACAACTGGTATTGGAAATTTTTCCTTCACTGTGATGTCATTAAGTCTTTTGTAGTCGATGTAGAGCCTCCAACTCGAGTCTTTCTTCCTGACTAGAAGTACAGGTAAAGCAAAAGAGTTGGAGCTTCTTTGAATTATACTTTTCTTGAGCATCTCCTCTACTTGTGTTTCAATCTCATTCTTGTGAGAGTGAGTGTATCTGTAGGGTTTTAGTCTGAAAGGGTTTCCATCCGACTTAATAAGAATGCTATGATCAACCTCTCTTGCAGGTGGTAAAGAAGAGGGAATAGAAAAAATATCAGAGAATTCAGAAAGAACCTTTTTCAGAGCTTCAGGAACATGTAGTTTGGTTATTTTCTTAAAAATAAAAAATAAATAATGGTGCAATTTTTCTTGGTCCAGCTTCTTACAGTTCATCTTCACCCTATTGTCCTGAGTCATATCCACAATCATTAACTTTCTCTTCTTATAATCATAACACTTCTGATTGTAACCTCTCAGACATTGCACATTGGCTTTTTCATAATTCCCCTTAATAAACCAATGCATCCCTTCATTGCTAATATGGATGTTTAGAGTATTGAATCGAAAGCTATAGGGCTATCTAATCCACCCCCAACACCATCTCAACGCATCCCAAACCCAACACCTTAGAATAAAAAACTGACCAAGAAACCCGTGGGCAAAGAGTTGAGCCTCCCACCTCGCTTCCATCAGCAATAGTGGCCATAAATGGCCTCACAAATACCTCCTTAAGGTTCAGTTTATTGATCTGACCTGGGTCGATAAAAATGTTGGTGCTACTAGTGTCTAGGAGCATTCTTAGTGCAAATCCTTTGATCCTTACTACCAGTGTGATAGTATTAGGCCTAAACTGATCCATGGCCATATTCAATTTGATCTCTTGTGGATTCCCTTGTTTATCAACTCATCTATATCCTCTTCAATCACTGTGATATCCTCTGAATCGTCCAACTGATCACAAATTTGGTGAATCTGTCTATACCTATAAATATGTCCAGGCCCATATTTTTTGCCGCATTTATAATAAATATGATTCTCTTTTTGATACTGCTGCTCCTCCGGTGTAATTCTCTTAAACCCCTTAGAGTTGGGTCTCCTATTCACCCCATTTCCACCGTTAAAAACCTAGTTGTTCCCTAGATGCTTATATCCTCTGGATAATTCATTCACACCAGGTGTTCCATTGCTTCTTTTACCAAACAACTCCAAATTTAGCTCCTGAAGTAAATCTATTTTTATTGTTTTGTTGCAGGCTAGTAGGTTTAAGCATTTTGACCATATGCTCAAGATCCTCTTTTTACAAAGCTAGAAATAAAATAGCTCTCAGATAGCCTTGAATATTTGCATAAAACCAAAGTTGTCAACTCCTCAAATGATTCCTGATAAAGCCTGACAATAGATTTCTGATACAGATCATTAAATTCATCGATTTCATCCCTTCCTCCAACTTCACTAAACCTTTTTACCAAAGCTTCACTAAAATATTACCAATTCATGTTACCCCCAACAAATGTTTCACCCTGATACCATATCCCAGCCTTCCCTTCCAAATACATTTTCACCGTTTCAACCCTGTTTGACTCAGGAACATTACAGTAGTTTAGGAATTTCTGACATTTCCTCAACCATTCCTTAAGGTTACTACCACAAAAAGAAGTTAAAGCTATTTTTTCCTGATTATTGTTAGTATTTACTACAACATACTTCCAAATAGGCTGATTCACATTGTCATTAAACAAGACCTTAGGATTCATCAGAATAGGAGAGTTACTTTTGAAAGAGAGTTGCTTAGATTTGACCTCGCTAAGCTCTGGCTTCTTGTTCTTTGCACCTCCAATTGTGAACCAATAGCTTGTGCTTGTGTGCATGAATTAGAATTTCCACCCACCTCATTTTCTTTAATCTTCTGAACTACTCCCAAAGCTTGTATCATCTCCAAAATCTCATCGAGCCTAGTATCCATGCGTTCCTGCTGCTTATTGATCTCGATTCAAAAATCCACTTGTAGCTCATGCTGAAGAGATCGTAAAAAAGAATCGATCGCCATATTAACCCTTGCATTGTGGATATCCATTCTCTCCTTGAATTCACGGCTCTTTTTCTTCCATTCTTGGGTGTTCTCGTTCAACTTGTTCTCCAATTCTTTCAAGTGTGTCTCCATGGTTCGCTGCCTTGTTGCTTCCATCATTGATACGGATTCGCCGCTTTGATACCAAATTGTAACGATCCGGTAAGATCAAAATGCAGTTAATCCAAAAGAAAACATGCAGATTCGAATTAACAAAGAAGAACATGAATTAGATGAGAAAGCATAATATTGAGGCGAGAAGAGAAGATTCGATTACATTGATCACAAAAATGATAACCAACTTCTTTAGCTAATCCACCTTATATCCTCTAGCTCCAACTTCCTTTTAGCTCAACGGAAAGAAGCAAACTTCTGGTTCTGGTTGTTGAAGAATAACCCATTTTAACTACTTAACCAAACGGGCCTTGATATGTAATCAAATTTTACTTCAGTTCTCCGTTCATAACACAATCCCATTTGATATTGCAAGATGTTTTTTTTTGTAATTAATGAAAATTAACTTTTTAATTGTATATTAAAAGTGTGGTTCCTCTTTTCAGCTCTTCTTCTTCTCTCTCTACAACATGTCTCTTTTTATCCAACAATTTCTCTCTTCTCTCTGGTGATTTCTCAGCCTCTTCTCCTCCTCTTCTCTGTTTTTCCGTCGCCTCTTCTCCGTTTCTCCAGGGATTTCATGTTTCTTCACCTCTTCTCCGCTTTTCTTT
Source organism: Rubia peregrina (assembly GCA_032355705.1). Lineage (NCBI taxonomy): Eukaryota > Viridiplantae > Streptophyta > Magnoliopsida > Gentianales > Rubiaceae > Rubia > Rubia peregrina. Next base: position 11,150 of record JAULKK010305800.1, read on the forward strand.
GCCTCTTCTCCATGATTTTTAAGCCGTTCATTTCTCCGATTCTTCTCTGGCGTTGTTATTTTGTTTCTTCATCCGTTGTTCATCATTCACATGATAATGTATGTCGTACATCTAGGTTTTTTTCGACAGTCTTATCACACATGTTTTGTTTGATTTTTCATATTTGATATGTTCGTTGTTTTGTTGAGCATTGGATAAACATCATCAAGAGTGTTTTGAGTTTCTATGTGCATTTTTCTGTGATTTGAATTTGAATTATCATCTCGTTGTTACAACAAACTTGTGATTGTTCATCTTGAATTATGAGCTGCATTCGTTTACTTATATGTTGCAGTTGTTATTATCCAATGTGTACCTGTTAGTTGTACTATGAATGCCATTTTTTTCTTTTTTTGCTGATCGCTCATTTTGAATTCCAAGCTGCATCTGTTTACTTATAAGTTGCATATGTTAGTATCTCATGTGTACTTGTTAGTTGTGTTGTGTATGACTATTTTTTTTAAAATGTTGTTGGTTGTTCATTTAGAATTAGGAACTGCATTTGTTTTATTTATATATTGCTTCTGTTAGAATCCATTATGTACTTGTTAGTTTTATTGTATTTGACTTTTATTTTCATTGTTGATTATTATTCATTTTGAATTAGAAAATGTACCTGCTTGCTTATATGTTGCAATTGTTAATATCCAATGTGTATGACTTTTTGTAGGAATTACATCTAAACTTTTTTTTGGTTTTAACTTTTAAGAAATCGAACAACATTGAACATTGGACTCCTGACACTGAAGATTCAAAGATGATCCCCTTTTGAAAATTAATAATTGATTCATTGTATTAGAGACTGTTAGTTAATCTAGATAGGAATATTGTTATAATTGTAAGTTCCCTAATGAAAAATTTCTGTCACGAGCACTATATCTTCCATTTTGTTTAAATGTTGAGAGCCCCTCTAATGTTTGAATTTGACAAAATTTGCATGTTTTTTATACAAAGTATGCAATGTTTTACATGTGTTGCTTCACACCAGCAATACTGTTTGTAACCTCTCTTTGATTTAAATCAGGAAAATATGCTCATGTTTTTGAAAACAAATAAATATTTTAATG